>WAAB01014734.1:0-26181 GCA_013389865.1 Piaya cayana | reverse complement strand
CAAACTGAACTTCAGATTATTTGCCACCCAATGAGGTTGCTGCTGCAAACTGCAGAGACTCTAGGACCGTTCCTACACAAAACAAGGAACAGAAACCACTCATCCCATAAGGAGAAATCCTCAGCAAAGACCAAGCATCCAAAAAGAAAGTATTAAGACATCTTACCCCCCCCCAACACCGAATCAAAATTACTGACCTAAACCCAAGCACACACCTGAATACAAAAATGCAGCTACAGCTGTATATGACGTTAAAAAAAAAAAAAAATCTTACGATTTCAGCATATCCTCCTCAAAATCTCCAAGAAGCAAAAAAAACAACAACAAAGCTCTGACCTCAAGGAAAACCAGAAGGTGAATGACTGCCTGAGGCAAGGCCTGTGGCTTATATATCCCCTGGGCCTCAATACCCACCACCTGTGACCCTGTGACTGGGGTGTGGTGAACCCTCTCAAAGGTATAAAAATGGACTGGGGAGCAGGTGTGTTTTATTGACTCTACCTTACACATTTCACCAAGAACTATGCTGTTACTATGCTCAAAAGTATTCTTACAAAACAAGTCAGGAAAGGGTGAGTTCCCTAGGAGCCCCTCTCAAGGACACCCAGACCCTTTGAGAGCCACCCCCCCCCCCGGGAACTTTTTAAGGACCCAAAACCATCCTAGAGCCCCACAGGGCCACTCCCAAGGCCCCCAGACCCTCCTAGAGAACCCATGACCCTTCTCAAGGCCCCCAGACCCTCATAGAGGGTCCCAGGGCAATCGTCAAGGCCCCCTGACCTTCTTAGAGCCCCTCAGGGCCCATCTCAAGGCCCTCTGACCCTCCAAGAGCCCCCCCAGGGTCCTTCTTAATGACCCCAGACACTCCTAGAGAACCTAGGGCCATTCTGGCCCATTGTCCTGGGCCTCATTTCTCCCTGGGAACAGCATTCCCAGTCACCTCCAAATTTAGCTCTTCTAGGACACCCAGGAACCTTCTAGACCCCCTGGGACTAGAGGGCCTTCTAGGACTATTCTAGGACCCCCCAGGAGCCCTCTAGAGCCCCATACAAAGAGGTGCTGAGAGAGTTGGGTTGTTCAGCCTGGAGAAGAGAAGGCTCTGGGGAGACTTCAGAGCAGCTACCTGCACTGAAAGGGGCTCCAGAAAAGCAGGGGAGGGCCTCTTGATCAGGGAGAACAGCGATGGGATGATGAGAATGTCTTTCAGCTGAAAGATGGGAGATTGAAATAAGATCTTAGGAAGAAACATCTTAGGGACAGGCGTGGTGGCCGTCCCTTGCCTGGATGTGTTGAAGCCCAGGTTGGATGGGGCTTGGAGCCCCTGATCCAGTGGGAGGTGTCCCTGCCCATTGCAGGGGTTGGGACTGGATGAGCTTTGGAGTCACTTCCAACCCAAACCGTTCCAAGATTCTGTGGCTGCTCGGCTTCTTGGCTAGCAATCAAACACCTTGAGCAGGATGGGGTTTGTGTCCACTGCTGGCTGGGCTGTGGGACACTGCTGGCAGGAGATGTAGGGGCAAGGCAGTATGGCATCATCCAGCAGTATTGCCCGTGACCTCACACGTGCCAGATCCTGCACATATGGTTTGGGCTGTGGTCATGCCCCGAGTTGGCAGCATGGGGCAGCATGGCATCCCACCACGCCGTGCTGGTGTTGGCCACGCACTCCAGTCCATGCAACAGCAAGGAGAGGGGTCTGGGTGCGATGCTTCCCATCCCTGCTTGCTGTCTTAGCACCCCCGACTCCCTGTCTGCTCCAGGGGGACTGTATCCCCCGCCTGCTGTCCCCGACCTTGGTGTCTCCCGGCCGCAGGGTCCATCAGCGCCCAGCCTGACTCTGCATATCGACAGGACCAGGGACTGCGGGGATAGCACCTCCTGCCCGCGGCCCCTCATTAGCTTGGCTGTCGACTCAGATCACATCAGCCTCTACATCGTGCTGCCACGTGTGTCCCTGGTGTCCCCACTGCCACTGTCACCTGTCTCCCTGCATTCTCGATTGCCCACCCAGCTGGAGCCCCTGTCCCCAGCAAACAGTGGGGTGGGGGCTCTATCCCTTTACCCCTGTGGCACTTAGGGTCGTCTCTGCCCCACATCCCACCCTGTTTCCCCCCCACCCTCCCCGAGCCCCTGCAGAGCCCCCCCCTCCAGCACTGCTCCCAAGGTTGGTGTGTCCCACGGTGGCAAAGGACAGAGTGGTGTTGGGGAGAGCACCTTGGGAGTCCTCGCAACTACTTGTGGCTGGGTGCTACCAGCCAGGTCCCACCAGCCACCCTGGAGTGGGGCTGCAGTCCTGTCCCATCACCTGCTGTCCTCAGTGCAGTGAGGCTACGTTTNCCCCCACCCTCCCCGAGCCCCTGCAGAGCCCCCCCCTCCAGCACTGCTCCCAAGGTTGGTGTGTCCCACGGTGGCAAAGGACAGAGTGGTGTTGGGGAGAGCACCTTGGGAGTCCTCGCAACTACTTGTGGCTGGGTGCTACCAGCCAGGTCCCACCAGCCACCCTGGAGTGGGGCTGCAGTCCTGTCCCATCACCTGCTGTCCTCAGTGCAGTGAGGCTACGTTTGTGCCATGCAGTGCCATGCTCTGCCACACCATGCTATGCTGCACCACATCGTGCTGTGCCATGCCACATCGTGCCATGACAAGAGGCTGTGCCTGCACTGCCCTGCTCCAGCTTCATCCCCGCTGCAGGACACTTTCTATCTGGACACCAGATCCCAGAGCATCCCAACAATGGCACAAGTGACAGGGGGTCACCTTCTCCAGTCACCATATGGAGGGGACACTCTTGGGGAACAGGGGTCCCCTCCAAAGCAGGGGGACAGGGAAGCAGAGGAGAGGACAGGGGCACAGCCCCCTCAGTGCCCACCATGCTTGTCCTTGGCCAGGGTCACCACAGTCCCCCCATCACAGAGCTTGCAGGACATGGCCGCTCCACAGTATTGACGCCCATTAATGATGGGGAGTGTGGCTGGGGGCAGAGCAGGCGTGGGGGCCATCGACCCGCATCGACCCGAGCGCGCGGTGGCTGGGAGCTGCGAGGGGGCAGGGGACATCGATGGAGTAATCGATGGGAACGTGGCCATGTGTGCGGGTCAGGGTGGCTGCCGCATGCAGCCGAGCGCAGTTATAAATGGTGGCTGGCGGCTCGCAAGCTGGAGCGGCGAGGAGACCCCTGTGCTGGGCAGGTAAGGACAGGACGAACCGGAACCCCCTTGGCCCCGGCTGCACAGGGGAGCGTGGGCACTGCTGCCTGCCCTGCCAAGCTGTGCAACGCTATGCCGTGCCGTGCTGTGCCAGGCCGTGCCAATCCATGACGCTCTGTGCCATGGTGTGCTGTGCCATGGTGTGCTGTGCCATGCCAGTCCATGCCATGCGGCACCACACTGTGCTGAGCCGTGCTGTGCTGTGCCAGGAGGCCGTGCCCACACTGCCCTGCTCCTGCTTTATCCCTGTTTCAGGACGCTGCCTGCTCAGGCACCAGGTCCCAGAGCATCCCAACACCGTCTTCGGACACCAAGGCCAGGCTCCTGCCTACACTGTGCCCTGGGACGGATCCTGCCTGGGTGAACTGTGCTGGGCTCTCCCTGCTGCTGTGCTCAGCCTCTCCTCTCCTCCTCTCGCAGGAAGCCAAGCCCGATCTGGATGTGCCGCCTGCCTCTGTCTGATATGTTTGATATTCGGTTGTTTGATTGGAAACCCAACTAAATATCAAACATATTCTTACAGCGCCAGGGATGCTCAGCACCAACCCGGTGAGTCCCTACCCACGCTTTCCCAAGGGCAGGGGGTCCTTCCTGCCCCTTCCCACAACCCTTCCTCCTGTGGCAAACCCTGTCTACCCGCTCCGCGTTCCCGTCTCTGCAGGGCTGGAGAGGGGGAGCTGGGAGCTGCCATCCCAGGGAGGTTTGGGATGGCGATGGGGTCAGCACTCAGCACCTGTCCCTGTGCCTGGATGAGCACAGGAAAAAGGCATGTGGCCCCATGCCCACCACTGGCTCTGCTGGGATGCAGTGTTATTTATGGATTCCAGGGCACGGAGTTGCTCAGGGCCCTGCATCGGCATCATCCCTGGGAGGTGCCAGCAGGATCGGGATCGGTCACCCTGGGTGATGATCCCTGCATCACCACCCAAAACCTGTCCTAGGGTTATTTATGGATCCCTGGGAAAAAAGCCTCTTGGGGCTCGGTGTGTGCACCATCCCTGGGGAGTAGGGAGCTGCCACCGGGGTCCCCATCTCCTGGCTCCCTGGGTGCTGACTCCCACATCCCAAAGCCTGCCCTGGGATGGGAGCACTGGGAATCCCTGTGGGACATCCAAACCCAGCTGGTGGGACCCAGGAGACCATTGATCCCCAGCTGCACCAGAAGAGCCACTCCTTTCCCCTGCCAATTCCTCCCTGCTCCGGGGAGCTTGCTCCTACAGCTGCCACCAGCATCTCCAACCTGGGTACCACGCACCAAGTCCCACCCCGAGCTGGGACTTGGGGTCAGCGCGCTCCTGGGAGGCTCAGATTGGGTATCGGGCTTTGCTCCCTGTGCTGATCCCTGTGGAGCCAGACAATCCACATTCAAAGCAGCTGCTACGCCCCTGCTCCTAAAATAGCACCTGGCTGAGCATGGCTGCCCACGGGCACAGGGATGATGCCAGCCCAGGGGCCACTGAAACATTCCGAGCCCCAGTGGGGTGCAAAGTGGGGTGGCATCACTGCTGGAGCCACACAGACCCAGCTAGATGCCTGCCCAGCGTGGGAATGGCAGGTGGGAGCACAATGTCCCTGCCACCCCATCCCGGGTGTCCCGTTCCAAGAGGAGGTGTGAGTGGCAGGGACAATGCAGGACCCCTAGCTTGTGTACCAGCCACTGCTTTTTATAACCATCCCAGCTGTCTCCAGGAGCCCAAATATGGATGTAACCACCGGACCCCCTGGCACAGACAATAGGTCCTGAGAAGAGACTTTTTGGGAAGGTGGGGAGGCAGCACAGGCCAAGAAAGGCGAAGCCCCCGTGGTGGAACGGGGGATAAAGGGGACAGCGGCTGTCGGGGGGCAAGACTGCTCTGCCCGTCCTGCCTGTCCCACTGCCCGCATCCACATCCCACCAAGGATGGAGGCCATCAAGAAGAAGATGCAGATGCTGAAGCTGGACAAGGAGAATGCCCTAGACCGGGCAGAGCAGGCGGAGGCCGAGCAGAAGCAGGCGGAGGAGAGGAGCAAGCAGGTAGGGTGGGTGCAGAGACCCCAGTCCGGGGATGTGCCTGGGGGGTCCTGATACCCAGACTGGACCACGCTGAGCCAGATACCGAGTCTGGGAAGGGAGACAAAGACATGGGAGAGGCCACTGCTCCACAGCTCTATGAGGCATCCTGAGGGCTACCCAGGGCTCAGCCCCTGCCTGCTGGAGTTGTGTAGGGCAGGGACAGACATTGTGGGGCAGAGATGAGCTGGGGATGGGGCAGGAGGGATGCTATGGGGTGACGGCTGCTGCCATTGCAGCTGGAGGATGAGCTGGCAGCGATGCAGAAGAAGCTGAAGGGGACGGAGGATGAGCTGGACAAATACTCAGAGGCACTGAAGGACGCGCAAGAAAAGCTGGAGCTGGCGGAGAAGAAAGCGGCCGATGTATGTACGGGGTTGGGGGGACCAGATGCATGCCCTCCCCTCGGAGCATTCCCAGTGGGAATGCCACCCTTCCCTCAGCCTTGGGATGGGGAAAAGGGCCCATTGGGCTCCTGGCAAAGGTGTCCAGGAGTAGAAGGACCTCAGGACAGATGGACACGTCCAGCCATGGCCACACAAAGGACACAGAGATGCTGGTCCCAGCTGTTTCCTGCACAGCCAGGGTGTGAGTACAGAGCAGCTGGGACTCCCAGCTCAGGGCTCGGGATGTCCAGGAGCAGAGAGGGACTCTGGGAAGGATGGACACGTGTCCTCCCCCCAGACACAGAAGGGACAGAGGGACACACGTCCTTGGCTTTTGCCCAGGTGAGGACATCCCAGGCAGCCTGGGAATGGGGACAAAGCAGGCAGGATCCCCAGATCAGGGCATGGCATGTCTGGGAGCAGAGAGGGACAGATGGACACATCCATGTAGGGGACAGAGGGATGCTGATGGGTGCTGGTCCCAGCTCCTTCCTGGGCGAGGACATCCCAGGAACACGAGTGGAGCAGCCAGGATCCCCAGCTGAGGGCATGGGGTGTCCAGGAGCAGAGTGGGACCCCAGGAAGTGCAGATGTGGCCACTCAGGGGACACAGGGGCACCAAGTGGGGGCTGCTCCCAGCTTCTTCCTGGGCAAGGATAACCCAGGCAGCCCAGGAACGGAGACGGAGCAGCTGGGATCCCTGAATAAGAGCATGAGCAGTCCCTGGAGTGTGGGCCAGGGGTTTCATTCATGGCCCTGAGACACTCTGGGGCCTCACTGCTGCTGGAGAAGCCGAGCTCCAGCAGAGGACAGAGCCCTGGCAGCAGGATGTTGGTACAGTGCCAGCACAGCCTGGCTGTTGTTGGCTTCCTGGAAAACGACGACACACGTGGTGCTGAGTTTCCCATCCAGCCACTCTCCCAGGTCCCGCAGCCGGCGTCCAGGCTCCACGATGACAGCATTCCCTTCTGCTTTCTCCTGGCTGCTCTCCCTCGATGGGCCCAGCTCCAATGTCCAGTCTGGACACTGGAGCCTTCCCATCTCACATTGCCTCAGATGCTGGGCCATCAGGAAGAGCTGGGCTCTTGCCAGCACATCCTGGCTCTGAGCTGGATCCAGTGCAGCATCCCTTCCAACCCCTCCCTGAGTCCTAGGCATTTCACAGCCCTGCAGCCCCACTCATGGCCTCTGTCCTCAGCTGAGCATGGCAGCGGTGTCGGAGCTTGGGATGTGTTGGAACTTGCAGAGGCCTTGGTGAGCCCTTTCCTTCCTTCACACCCTGCACTCCCTTCCCTAACCACTGCCATTCCCACGCTCTCCCTACTGTCCCACCACATCGCCACTCACTTCCTATCTCCTCCATCCTCTCCTGTCCCTTCAGAGTCCCCCTTTTGCAACTCCTGGGGCTCTCCCGGTTTCACCCCAGCTCTGGGAAGCAGAGCAGTAGGAGGAGAATTTTTGCACCCCACAGCACTGGATGCACAGAGCTGCCTCCAGGATCAGCCCCCTCACTTGTGGCTCAAATCCAAGGTTTGTGCTGAGTGCATCTGTCCAGTCAACCGCATCCCAACACTCCTGGTCCCAGCTAACTCATTCCTATGACCTGCCCCTCCCTGGTGCTGAGGTTTGTAGGTGGCACAGTAGGGCTGGCAGCTGGAAGTCCGGTTCCTGTTTATCAGCATGCCCCAAGTGCTGCTGGCTAGGGTTGGTGCAGAGCAAGGGCAGCACCATCACATTTGAGGCACAGCAGAACAATGATCCCGACAGCACACTTGGCTCCGACCAGCACTGGGGACAATGACAAAGGGCAAGATTGTGCACAAGGACAGAATTGGGCGCAGGATGGGATTTGGCACATGGTGGGATTTGTCACAGCATGGATTTGGCACTGGGTGGGATTTTTCACAGGGTAGAATTTGTCAAAGGGTGGAATTTGGCACAGGGTGAATTTGGCTCTGGGTGGGATTCGGCCCACGCCAGCCAAGCGGGAGGCCAGCAGCAGCACTCAGCCCCATCCCTGGGGAGGAAGAAGAGGAGTGGGATCTGCCATGGCACCCAGGGGCCCTGGGGTCTCATCCCATCCCCATGGAATAGGGCTTGGTGAACCCACTATCCCATTGGAAAGGGTCTGATGTCCCTACACAGGACTCGCTGTCCCCACACACCAGGTAGGACCTGGCATACCCACAGCCCCATGGGGCAGGATCTGGTGACCCCATCACCCCGGGGGGCAGATCCCAGTGTCCCCACACACCATGGAGCAGGGCCCAGTGTCCCTGTGCCCATACGGGGCAGATCCCAGTGTCCCCACATGCGCCAGATGTCCCCACATAGGACACAGTGTCCCCAACACGGGGCAGATCCCGTCGTCCCCACAAAGCGCAGTCCCAATGTCTCCACATAGGTCAAATCCCTATGTCCCCCCATGGGACCTTATGTCCCCAGATGGGGCATATCCCCAAGTCCTCACACAGGGCAGGACCCGGTAACCCCTATGAGACCTATTTCAAAATAAGCGCAGCAAGGCAAGGGAGGGGATTCTGCTCCTCCGTTCCTTTCTTGTGAGACCTCACCCGAAATACTGTGCCCAGTTCTGGAATCCTCAACAGAAGGAGATGGAGCTGTTGGAACCAGTCCAGAGTAGGCTACAAGGATGACGTGAGGGCTGAAGCACCTCTCATTCCAGGACAGGCTGAGAGAGTTGGGATTGTTCAGCCTGGAGAAAAGGCTCCGAGGAGACCTTAGAAGGACCTTCCTATAACTGAAGGGGCTACAAGAAAGCTGGGGAGGGGCTGTTCACAAAGGTTTGGAGTGACAGAACGGGGAGAATGGGTATAAACAGGAAAGGGGCAGGTTTAGACTGGACATAAGGAAGAATTTCTTCACTCTGAGAGTGGAGAGGCCCTGGAACAGGTTGCCCAGAGCAGTGGTGGCTGCCTCATCCCTGGAGTTGTTCAAGGCCAGGTTGGATGGGGCTTGGAACAACCAGATCCAGTGGGAGGCGTCCCCGCCCATGGCAGGGGGGTTGGAACTGGATGATCGTCGACGTCCCTTCCAACCTAAACTATTCTGCGATTCTATGATTTTACTGTCCGCCCCCCAAGCCCGCCACAACCGCCATGGCCACCACTACGTAGGCGACGCGGGGCGAAGACGGAAGTGACGTCACTTCCGGTCTTTCGGGCGCGGCGCTTCCGGTGTCTCAGGGCGGGGTCGGAGCTGGCCGGGAGCGGGAGGATGGCGGGGGCCACCACGATCGAGGCGGTGAAGCGCAAGATCCAGGTGCTGCAGCAGCAGGCGGACGATGCCGAGGAGCGGGCGGATCGCCTGCAGCGCGAGGTGGAGGCCGAGCGGCGCAACCGCGAGCAGGTACCGGCACCGGGGGAGCCACGAGGACAGGGGCTGCGGGGCCCCGGATCGCAACGATCGAGCCCGGCCGGTACCGGGAGTCGGGAGGAACCACGGCGGGCGGGGCTGCGGGATCCTGTCTCGCTGCTGCCGCGCCCAGCCGATACCGGGGGCTGTGGCGTCCCGCGGTTCCCGTTCCTCCGGGGTCCCTGTTAACAGCGATCGCACCTTTTCGGTACCGGGGGCTACGGGGTCCCGAGGTCGCGCCCTGCCGGTACCGGGAGTCGGGAGGAGTCACGACGGGCGGGGCTGGGGCTGCGAGCTCCCGGGGCTGCGGGGTCCTGGCTCGTAGCGACCGCGCCCGGCCGGTCCCGGGGGCTGCGGGGTCCCGGGGTTCCCGTTCCCGCGCGGCCCCGGCTCGCAGCGATCGCGCCCTGCCGGTACCGGGGGTCTGGCAGTCCCAGGGTTACGGGATCCGCATTCCTGTGCGGACCCGGATCGTAACGATCATATCTAGCCGGTGACGGAGGTCGGGGAGTGGAGGGAGAGACGGGGCAGGTCGGTCTGCGGGTTCCCGGTTCCTGCGTGACCTCAGTTTACAGCGATCGAGCCCTGCCGGTACCTGGGGGCAGGGGCCGTAGGGTCTCCCTCCATCCGGTTCTCCCCGTTCTTACACGGCCCCGGTTCACGCCTATTGTGCTTCTGCCGGTACCGAGGGTCACGGGGCTGCTGGGTCTCTGCCCGGTTCTCCCCGTTCCTGCAGCTCGCGGCGGTCACTCTCTGCCGGTACCGGGGGTCGCTCCTCGCCGAGCTGATGCCCTGCATCCCACTGGGATCCCCAGGACCCTGACCGTGGTCCGCTGGGAGCCGGGGGAGGCAATGCAGAGATTTCCATCGTGGTTGTCGGTCTCCCGAGGGGGACCCAGCGCCCTCCTGGTGCCCCTCTGTTTCGGGGAGTGCCCCCAGCTCGGGGTCCCCCTCGGTGCCTCGGCTACCCGAGAGGAGGGGGCCCCCCAGCCACTTGCCTTGGCCTCACGTTGGGATCAGGAAGGTGAAGCGGCCTCGGTGTGTGGAAGTGACCTCACTCGAGAGGCTGGATGGGCCCAGGGATGGGCTGGAATGTCCGGGAAGGGACACGGAGCAGGGCAGGGGCCATGGCCGGTGACATGGAACAGAGCGACTGCTCGCATCCCAGCGCCGCTCTCTGCAAATTGCATTCGAAACGTGGAGCTTTTCCATCCTGGCTCCCAAGTCCCATGGCTGTGAGGTGGATTGGGTCCCACTCCCAAGGCCGGTGGCAGCAGCTTCTCCTGCTGCGAGGCCGCTCCCGGATCTCAGCCAGGCTCTTCACTCGCAGCCACATAAGGAATTCTCTTGCCATAGTGGTGTTGTCATGGGAACGTGTGTGTTTCTCCCAGCTCACTGGAGTCTTGCTGCAGTGCTCTCAGCGCAGCGATGTGTGGTACCGGCCCCCAGCTCCTGGGGAATGCCCGTGTGGGATCTGTGTGGCCTGGGGAAGCCCGAAGGCCGAGATGAGTTCTGCGCTTGGCTTGCAGGGCTCCTGGTAGCTCCCTGGCTCTGGGCTGCTTTCCGGAAGGAAACACAGGGTAATGGGAATGTGCTGTCACCCCTGCGCTCCAGGGAAGCCTGGTGCCTTCAGCCGTATCCTGTGAGGAGGAGCAGAAAGGGTGGCGTAAGGGCCCTTCTCGGGAGGGAGTGAGGCTGTTCTGTAAGAGCAGGGGTGGTTTGGGATGGATTAGGGCCTCCTTGCAGGAAACGGGGGCTGAGCACTGCGGATTGGGGTCAGGAAATATCCTGGACTGCACCTAGAGCAGTGGGACCAGCAGGGAGGGAGGGGTTTCTGCCCCTCTGCTCAGCTCTACTGAGAGCCCATGTGGAGCCCCATGTTCAGTTCTGGAGCCCTCAGCACAGGAAGGACACGGAGCTGTTGGAGAGAGGCCAGAGGAGGCCACGGAGATGATGCGAAGGCTGGAGCACCTTCCATACAAGGACAGGCTGAGAGAGTTGGGGTTGTTCAGCCTGGAGAAGAGAAGGCTGCAGGGAGACATTAAAGCAGCTTCCAGTGCTGAAAGTAGCTCCAGGAAAGCTGGGGAGTAGCTCTGGGGATCAGGGAATGCAGGGACAGGACAAGGAAGGGGAATGGTTTTCAGCTGCAAGAGGGGAGATTGTGATGAGATCTTAGGGAGAAACGTTTTGCTGTGAGGGTGGGGAGGCCCTGGCCCAGGCTGCCCAGAGCAGGGGTGGCTGCCCCATCCCTGGAGGGGTTCAAGGCCAGGTTGGATGGGATTTGGAGCCCCTGATGCAGTGGGAGGTGTCCCTGCCCATGGCAGGGGTGGGACTGGATGGGCTTTGAGGTTCCTTCCAACCCAAACCATTTCCTGATTCTATGAAATGGAGGCTCCATCCCCAGGGAGAAGGAGACATCTCTCCACCTCAACAGCTTACCACATCTAACAGGCAAACAATGTGTGTGCGCCAAGTGGCTCCTTCCCAGTTCTGTTTAATTTCTTGTTCTGTTCCTCTTTGTGCAGACCACGTCCTCCTCCTCTGGAGGAACATGCCCGTGGGGCTGGCTCAGGGGCGGCTGCACTCGCGGATCAACAAAGTGGTTCACGTTTCCCCGGTGGTGAGCAGAGCGTACCGGCATGGCAGCTTCCCTTTGGCTTCTGCTCCCACAACCTGGTGTGAAACCATGCAGGGAGGTGCTGAGCCATTGGGAAGAGCTCGGACAGCCTCCCCTAGGAACTGAGAGAGATTTGTGTCAGGCCCTGCTCTAACACTGGCTCCTTTCATGGCTCTGCTCCTCCCTCCTCGGGAATGGTCCGGAGCAGTGTGTCCTTGCAGGTTGCTTTGTTACGAGGCACTGGGATGTTCTACGTGTACTGGGCATGTGTGGGGCTCCGTAGTAGGTCCCTGTTACCCTGAAATGGCTGCAGACCTTTCCATCTTTATTCTAGCTCAGTAATCCTGCTGGGAGTAGAGTGCTGAGCTCCCCTGGGGTGGTTCAGGTCTGGTGCTAGTGTCCGCGGTGTCTTGTGTTCCCTATAGGCTCCTGTTGGGGCTGGCACAGGCTGGGATGTGAGTGGAGCCGCTGTAACCAGCGTGGCTGAGGCGGTGGTGACCCCTGAGCTTTGCTGCTCCATTGAAGCCTTGGTCTGCAGGGAGGTTGTACCTCTGGCAAATGCATGGCACCTGTGGGATCTCGGGGTTGTTGGTGTGCGTTGTTAAGCGGAGGTAACTGGGGAAGCGTCCTCAACTTGTCCCAGTTGGATGAGGCCTTTGCTCTTTCTCAGGGTTATGTTGGCTACTCTGATGAGGACGCACCTCAAAGCCTGGGTTCAGTTCTGGGCCTGTCACTCCACGAAAGACCTTGAGGGGCTGGAGCGTGTCTGGAGAAAGGAACAGAGCTGGGGAAGGGGCTGGAGCATGTCCAGAGAAGGGAACAGAACTGGGGAAGGGTCTGGAGCCCTGGGGTTGTGGATGTGGCTGAGGGACATGGGGTTGTTTTAGCCTGGAGAAAAGGAACCTGAGGAGGAGACCTCATCGATCTCTGCAGCTCCTAAGAGGAGGTTGTGGTGAGGTGGGTGTTGGGCTCTGCTCCCAAGGACAAGCAATCTGACAAGAGGAAACGGCCTCAAGTTGTACCAGGGGAGGTTTAGATTGTATACTGGAAAAAATGCCTTTACTGAGGGAGCGGTGAAAGCCCTGGCAGAGGCTGCGCAGGGCAGTGGTGGAGTCCCCATCCCTGGAGAGGATCAAAAACTGTGTGGCCATGGCACCTTGGAACATGGTTTTTTCGGCACGGTGGGGTTGGGCTGACATTTGAACCAGATGAGTTTAGAGATCTTTTCCAACCTTAATGATTCCGTGATAACGGAAATCGCTGGGAGGAAGGAAGCTGAGGGCACAGCTGGCTCTCTGAGGCTTCAGGTGCTGCAGCAATTGACTGGGTGCCAGTGCTGCCCCAGGACAGACGCCCGGGCTGCCAGCGCCTTGGCCGAGTGCTGAACCTGGAGCTGTTAATCTTCTTCACGCTGCTGAGGAGAGGGCTTGTTTTAAGCAACGCTCATGTCCAGAACAGAGGAGTAAACTGACTCTGTGCTAAATAGTGGCTGTCAAGGAGCTATGTGGTTGGTAAATACGCTGAGATTGATGGCCTGGCAGGCTGACAGCAGCTGCAGGGATAATTCGTTCGTGTAAGTCATCTCCTTAGCGTTCATGGCTTCAAGTGTCCTTTCAGCTCAAGCCGACAGGGAGAAGCCAGCAGGATGACAAGCACGTGTGTGTGAAACACTGCGAAGCTTAACATGTGTGCGGACTCTGTAAGGAAGTGAATGGAGCACCCTGGCTTTGTTTTGGCTTCCCCCATGCTGCTGGCCTGTGGGCAGAGCTTGGCTGCTCAGCACCGACTGTGGAGCCTGATTGAGCACCCTTGTCTCCTCCTCTAGGCTGAGGCAGAGGTGGCATCTCTGAACCGCCGCATACAGCTGGTAGAGGAGGAGCTGGACCGAGCCCAGGAGCGCCTCGCCACAGCCCTGCAGAAGCTGGAGGAGGCGGAGAAGGCTGCAGATGAAAGCGAAAGGTGAGCAAGGGCTGCTCTCGCTACCTCAGACATCTCGGACGCATTCCTGGCTGAGGGCCCTGTGCCATCAGCCTCTTGGGCTTCCTGGAGGGTGGGAAGTAGCTACCACATCAAGGCTGGCTGTGGGAGTTGGTACCTCTTCCTGCGGAGCCGCTCAAACAATGCCGTTTGCCTTGAGGGAATATCTGAGAACCCAAGGCTAAGGAGCTGTGTGCTACCATGTATCCTCGCCTCCAAGGGAGGAGGAATATGTGGATTCTGGGAGACAGTTCACTGGTAAAGGTGGGGAAGCCTCTCTTCCTGCTGCCTTTCCCCACTGGCAGGCATCCCGTGAGCTGGTGGTGAGATCCAGAGGGGAGAGGTCCGCTTCCAGCTGGCTGAGAGGCTTCACCCACTGAAGGGAGCAGCCTGACCCAGCTGAGGTCCTGCCATAAAGATGGACTTGGTTCTTCCTGCGTTCCTGCCTGGAATGTACTTGGCTCAGCTGTGTGGAGTCCCTAAGACAGCCTGGCTTGTTCCTTTTGGCAGCACCGCATTTCCTGTGGTCTGTGAGCCCAGTGAGGTGCTGGAGGAACGCTCCAAGGAACAGTTAATTCTGAGGGATCAAGGCTGCTGTATTCACACTGGCCCAGTGGTCTCTGCCTTCCCTCTGCACTCAGAGGTGTCGTGGCTCCTCAGGAAGCAGCGTGGCCCTGGGGGAGCACTCCTAAAGCTCTGAAACTCGTTACACTGCTGGCTCGTACGGAATTGTTTTATGTTTCTCTCCTTCCTGTGCTTTCTTTTGGGCAGAGGCATGAAAGTCATTGAAAACAGAGCTCTGAAGGATGAGGAGAAGATGGAACTGCAGGAGATCCAGCTCAAGGAAGCCAAACACATTGCCGAGGAGGCAGACAGGAAGTATGAGGAGGTGAGAGGCTTGGATGCTGCAACAGAGCTGACCCTGGTCGGGAGAGGTGGCTCCTCCTCCTGCTGGCAAGGCTTTCCTCAGCAAACCTGGTGGGGGGGAAACCTGGCTCTCAGCAGAGCTCCATCAGTGTTTCCCGCAGCCAAGAAACTCTGTCAGCTCCAGCGGCTCCCTCAAACGTTCCCATCACAACCTACATCATCTTCCTCTTCTGATTCTTCTTTCCAGGTTGCTCGGAAACTGGTGATCATAGAAGGTGATCTGGAGCGTACTGAGGAGAGAGCTGAGCTTGCAGAGTCGTGAGTAAAATCTGCTCGCTTTAACTGGCACATCCACCTCTGCATGGAACTAACACAGCATTCCTAACCGTGTTACACCAGGCCTGAAGCACAGGGTGGGCTGAGATCCTCCGATGAATGAGCTGGAAGCACTCTCCTGCTCAGAACAGCATTAAGGGCACTGAGGATGCAGAGTTTGCCTTGGGGTGGAGACATTCCACTCCTTTGCATGGAGGTACTCCCAATTAGGGAGGCCAGGGAATCACCAGTGCTACTTTATATGTGTGGGCACTGCATTCTTACATGTTGTTTTGGGGCACCGGAGTGCACAGCGCTTGTCCTGAGGCAGCAGAGGCCTCCTGGGCCAGGAGCCGGAGTGGCATGCAGGCTGTCCGAGGGCAGAACTGCGCCTGAAGCATCTCTCTGGCCTCATCCAGTATTTGCAGCAACCGCTACCAACCCGTGCACTGCTGAGCAGCGAGCTGGCCTTCTGTCTGTTTGGAGCAGATGTGCAGACTGTCACGTCTGGGCTCCTTTCACATGTCTGGATGCTTGATCTGGTCCTGGAGGAGCTTCTCAGGGCCCTTCTGTGCTCCGAGCCTTGTCTAACAAAGCTGGTGTGTTGGCAGCAGCCGCTCTCTGCTTCCCACCTGGACTTGCATGTCGTGACCATGACTTCTTTGTTTTTCCCTGCCCCTTTCCTTTGGTGGTGTTTTGTTCTTGGTGCTCCCTTTGACCCTTGCCCCTACCCGGCTTGTGCCGTCATGTGACCGTCACTAACAGGCGTTGCCGGAAGCTGCGGGATCAGATGCGAGTGATGGACCAGAACTTGAAGTGTCTGTCTGTTGCTGAAGAAAAGGTACTAACCCTTCCCTCCTCAAACTGTTAAACCAGAACCCTTATGGTCTTCTTGCTGCACTCCTTCCCTCTGCTTAACTGCACCTTTCTCTCTCCTGGAATGTTCTGTCCTCTCTGCCCATACGTCTTCCCAGCTGAGGTGGTCTGTCCGTTGGAACAGCTTCCCTCCTAACAGCAAACAAAATGTGTAGTTTCTACTTGAAGACTCCGGGTCTGGCAGAAATCCGTGTCCGCTTCTCAGCTGCTCAGCTCCCTGCCCTGCACGTGTGCTGGCGGAAAACTTAAAGCACGAACTCAGAGGCGGGAAAGGAACTTGTGTTCCACACAAGTGCCTCAAAGCAGGGTCCCATCCAGCCTGATCCCAGACTGCCTTCTGAAGAACTTCCCAGTCTTCCCTGCCCATGGATTCACTCTTTTTCTCTCCTGTCTTTCCCTCCCATTTCTTCTTTTCCTTTTTTCTCTCCCCTTCGTTTATGAAACCTTGCAGTAAATGTTCCGAGCTGGAGGAAGAGCTGAAGAATGTCACCAACAATCTCAAGTCTCTTGAGGCTCAGGCTGAGAAGGTAGGGCTGCTTCTCCAAGGGCCAGAAACATTTCTGTGTTGCTAGGAGGGGGTGTGACCGCAGAGGACACCCTGGGATGGAAGTGATGCAACTACAGCCTTAAGCAAGCAGGGAGAGCTGTGACTGCTCTCCCGGGAGAGCTAACGGATTTCATGCAGGACTGATGGCGATGTTGAAGCAGGAATGTGGGAATTCTGGCTGCCGTTCCCTGCCTCGGGGCAGATTCCCATCAGCCAAGTGGTTGATGCTGGTGGGAGGAGAATTTTTCTGCACCCAAGTCTGTGTTCTATGCATGGTGTGGGATTTGCTGCCTGACCCAGTTCCGTTGGATGAGGGCAGGAGTGTGAATGACTCCCAGTTGGAGGTTTCTGTGGGCACGTGCACCACAGTGAGGAGCTGGCCTCCTTCGGGAGCTGTTGGCTCTCTGGAGTGGGAGATACCTGCAGCTGCTGATCTCTGACTCCCCTCCTTTTCCACAGTACTCCCAAAAAGAGGATAAATACGAAGAGGAGATCAAGATTCTGACTGATAAACTCAAAGAGGTGAGTGGCTGTGTTGGGATGGCCTCAGCTTGACTGGGGAGATACTGGGAGGGTGAAAGACTCTGTCACCAGGCTGATGCTTCCGTACTCCTTTGTATCCTGGAGCAGTTGTGCTGACTGTCTCACTTCTGTCTGGCAGGCGGAGACTCGTGCTGAATTTGCCGAGCGGTCTGTGGCTAAGCTGGAGAAGACCATTGATGATTTGGAAGGTACATTCTGGGGAAGGGAAGCCAAAGAATACACTGTGAGGAGTGGGGAGCAAAGGAAGGCTGTCTCCCAGATGGCTGGAGTGGAGACATGGCTCTGCTCCTCAGTACTTGGAGCATGACCAAACTTGACCTCATGGTGAGGCTTGGTGCCTCTGGGCTCCAGGGTCAACTGTGACAAACTGTTCCCTGGCTATGCTGAGGAGGTCTCAAGCTCCTGATCCAAACACCTTGCCATATCTGATAGTGATAGTCAGCACAGCTGCTGTGTCTTGGTTGTGATGTGCTCAGGAATGTAACTGGATTCCTATGCTCCAGCTTCACCCAGTTTAAGGAGTGGCACAGGAGAAAACTGCCAGATCTCAGCAGGAATCGGTTACAATCACATTGCTGTGAGCAGAATCTCATGCATGTGACTGTCTGCTGCAGGCAGCATCAACCACAGAGGTCAGTGAGTTTTGAAACAGGCCCTGTGAGGACTCAGGCTCCCCAGTGGTCATCCTTGTTCAGGATTAAATTGCCTAAATCCCCACCCCTGGTGGTCAGCCAGTACTGGATTCCTCTCCTCCTCCTGTTCCTGGGTGCCCGGTATTTCAGGAGCACTCCTAGGGGCGAGCAGGATCCTACCTTTCCCTAAGCCATGGAAGGAGAAGTTTCCGACTCACTCCCTTAGATGTGGGTCTGTGGCCGGATTCTGCTGAGGTTGGAGTGCTGCTGGTAAACCAAAACTCCTCCAGGCCTCCTTGTTCATGACCTGTGTCTTTGTGGTCCTTTAGTGCCAAGCCTTGGAGATACAAAGCCACATCCTCCAGTGTGGAGTCCCTGGGGAGGTTCTTAATCTAGAAATAGCAATAGTGTCAGCTGAGCTGTTCCAGAACCACGGCCAAGCAGGAATCTGAGCCACCTCATCATCCAGGGCAGGCTTTTATGGGAACGGCAGAGACTCCTCCGAGTCCCTGCGTGCTCCTCTTGACACATGTTGATGGAGAGTTGGCTCCGGTCTCCAGCCTTGCTGCTGAAGTGATCTAGTTTATGACAACTGACAAAGTTCTCTGGACCCCGTGAAGCCATTAACAACATTCCCAGCTGTACTGCAGCCTCGGCAGCTGGAGCTGGGAGCAGGCTGTGCCAGCTCCGTGCAGGAGCTGCCTCCACCCCTGAAGGTGGGGGAGCTACCCAACTGCTCCATTATCTGATGGAGAACATGGGTGAGGCCTCACCCTGCCTTGCTGTGTGCCACAGAACAGGAATTCCGTCCAGCACCCAGCACTGTTCCATGACTGACGGCTCCCCGAACAGGTTTTTGTATTGAGGCAGAAGGTGAGAGTGAAGCAGCTCTGTCCTCATGCAGCAATCTCCCCAGGTAGACGGAGTTGCCCTTTTCTGCTGTTCCTCCTTCCAGTGGTTCTTACTGTCCCATCTGGGCAGGTCGTCCCCTCAAGCCAATGTGGTATGAGTTTCTGGCTCTGCTGTCCTCGGAGCTGGCCTGTAATCCTGGAAGGCCCTTGCTGATTGGTCAGCCCTTGGACATTTGGAACCAACACAGGGTCGTGATGGCTCCACATCTAATCTCATTTTCTTCTTTTCCTGAATCCCATCGTGCTTTACCCTCCCCAGGCTCTTGGAAGAACTCCTCTGCCTTCCCTCATTGTTTCCCTTTTGTTCTCCTCCTAAACCTCTTCTAGATGAGCTCTATGCCCAGAAACTGAAGTACAAAGCAATTAGTGAGGAGCTGGACCACGCCCTGAATGACATGACTTCCATGTAAATATGAGCTGGCTGGTGTTCGCCTCTCGCTTCAGCAGGCTAGACTGCCAAAGCTTGCTTGGTTTGCTGTGATTTCCGTAGTTGGAGAATCCCTGGCACTGTGATGTCAAGGTTACTTCTACAGATCTCTGCCTTGTGGAGGCTTCCCTGCCGCATGTCGTTCCCTAACTCTAGGTCCTTGTGATCTGCATGTGTAACGCTGGACTGGCCTGAAAGGCCACTTGAACTCTGCAATTCCCAGTCCCGCTGGGAAAGGCTTCCTAAGATCATGTGGCGTAGGTGCCTGCTGGAGCTGCTGG
The DNA here is from genome assembly GCA_013389865.1 of Piaya cayana. Classification (NCBI taxonomy): domain Eukaryota; kingdom Metazoa; phylum Chordata; class Aves; order Cuculiformes; family Coccyzidae; genus Piaya; species Piaya cayana. The sequence goes on along the minus strand of WAAB01014734.1, from coordinate 7,171 downwards.
GCCATGGCCTCAGGATTCCTCCTAGAAGAGGCTGTGGATAGCTCTCGAGTGGATTCCTTAGGAGCTGCCATAACAACAGGCTGGATCATGAACTGATCTGTGGAAGTAGCTGTTAACCATGTGTTTCTGCCCCTTCGCTACTCAGCTTTTTGTTTGGGATTGTGGTGGATTCTAACAGCTGCTCTGCACAGCCCTTACCACTAACAAGGAGAGGCCAGGCCCAGGCACTGCTGAGGAGCTGTAACACTCACCTCCGACAGCTCCATGAGCAGAGTTTGCTGTGCACAAACAGTTAAGCTTCTCTTAAAATTAGTGTCTCCTTCTGTCTCACACAGATGAGTTTTGCGATTCCAAACTCCACTTGGATTTGCCTCCCTGCTTGGTGGCTTGTTCTGCATCTGCACCCCTGCATTCATGCTTTCGACATCTCACTCTGAATTCCAGTACCTTTTTCCAGCTACTGTGCCCAGGGCATCCCTGGAACGAGCACTGTAAAAGATGCTGAAGCTTCACAGCAGCAGCAGCTTCCCAGTTTTGCTGCACTTGCTCCTAAACAAAGCTTCCTTTGTCAGACCCGATGTGCCAGACACTGCTAGGCTCGGAGGAGCTGCCCTTACCATGTCTGGGGTAGCTGGGAGTGCGTTGTTCTCATCTGCATATTTTGTGTAGAGCTATAAAGCTCCTTTTGTATTCTTCTTGCTTGAGCATGATGTCACCTTGAAGGAAAACAACTCCTGTATGGATTGAATGGAACGGCTGGTGCTTTCAGAAACAGGTTTGCAGTAGCCACTCACTGCTTTAGAGTAACCGTTGTGGTGCTGCCTTCAAACCCTCCTCACCCTTGGTGGAATACACAGTCTCCTTTAATGCACCAGATTGTTCCCCCTGTGTCTCCCTGCTTCACAGCTGTGAATTGCAGGCGCTGCCTCAGCACGCAGTGTGCTCCATAGGCTCAGATGGGAGGCTGAGGGTCATAGCGGGAAGTCCTCGAGCTGTGTCAGCTTCAGCCTGGCTGAAGATGTTCCTCACGCCTGTCTGCTCAGTACCATTCACTGGCATTTGTTGCTTGCGGTGGGAATTCACCACACCTGATAGGCACTAGGTCACTGGCAGGGTATGAAAGCTAATAAATACCAGTGAGCACTGGCTGGTTTCCCGTCAGACAGGACTGGCTGGGTGTGCGGTGCTGCCTGTGCCTGGGGCGGGATGCACAGTCCCCTGGTTCAGGAATGGGAAGGCACTGCAGCAGGGCTGTGGGCATCCCAGCCAGGGAATCCCTGTTTTGTGGAGTCCTCCCCTCCCCATCAGGGTGCTGGGATCCTCCTGGGAGTGCAGCATGGAGCCTTACACTGAGCACTGTGGCACATGGCAGGGCTGCAAACACTCGGTGTGGTCACCGCTGCTGTTGCGAGGTGCTCTGGTATCTTAAACACTGATTGGCCTCATGTAAGTGCGTGTGATGCCTCGTGGCAGCTCCTCAAATACTTTTTCCTTTCTGGATCGGTTCCTCTGCCACAGTGCCCGGAGAGCCCTCCAGGAGCAGAATTTTGCCGAAATGGGACACCTCCCGTGGTTTCCACAGGTTTGTCTAGCTCCCTTCTCCGCACGGATGGCACCAGCGGTACAGATAGTCTGGACACACCAAACAAACCACCCCAGCCTCTTCTCACTCTGTCTCAGGGCCAGCCCCTTTTTCCTGGGTCTGGGTGGGAAACAGGGAGCATTCCCATAAGGAATTTCAAAGCTTGGAGAGCTCTGGCGAATGGTGAGCTGATTCTTCTAGGGTATGGGGCGATAACTCTGTGCCCTGGAAGAACAAAGCAAGAACCTGTAGCTCCTGAAAAACCCAACCTGCAGCTGAAGGAGGGGTTCTGGATCCCATACGATGGGCAGGGCTTCTGTCGCAAGGAGGCTTCCAGCCCAACGTTGAGTTGCAAGCTCTTTGGCAGTGGGACGTGTCACCGTGCTCTTCTGGAAGGGCCTCTCTCCTCATGGGGAGGTCCTGTTGGCTGCGGGTTTATTACCACCTCGCTCTGCATGGAGCCGGTGCCTGCTGTTGCGCAGCAGCGTTGCAAGCAATGTTAAAGGCTGTGGCAGTCTCCCTGCTCCTCCTGATGGAACTTCATGCTGGGTGGTAGGTGGATGGGTGGGTGGGTGATGCAACTTCTGCCCTAGGAGGTTTTGAGAGGCTTCTGGTCTGACTGGATTGCTGGGCTTGTGCTGGCTGGTTATTGGGAGCTGGGCTGGTGACTCTAGGGAACTGCAAATTCCAATGAGCTGATCAGGAGGTCCTGGGAGTGCCCGGCTTGCGAGGATGGCCACTAGGGCTGCCCTGCAGGCTGTGGGGAGAATGGGGTCGGACAAGCACTGGAGCAGCAGCCGTGGGCAAGCATTCCAGGGTGAGGAGCTGTTCCTGAGGTCTTGGAAGGGTCATATGTACCCTTGTGAGAGCTCACCTGGAGCCCTGCATTCAGTTCTGGAGTCCTCAGCACAGGAAGGACATGAAGCTGTTGGAGTGAGTCCAGAGGAGGCCACGGAAGTGATCCGAGGGCTGGAGCACCTCCTGTACAAGGATAGGCTGGGAAAGCTAGGGTTGTCCAGCCTGGAGAAGAAATGGCTGTGGGGAGACCTTAGAGCAGCTTCCAGTACTGAAAGGAGCTCCAGGAAAGCTGGAGAGGGGTTCTTGATCAGGGAATGCAGGGAGAGGATGAGGGGAACGGTTTGAAGCTGGAAGAGGGGAGATTGAGATGACATCTTGGGGAGAAATGTTTTGCTGTGAGGGTGGGGAGGCCCTGACCCAGGTTACCCAGAGCAGGGGTGGCTGCCCCGTCCCTGGAGGGGTTCAAGGCCAGGCTGGATGGGGCTTTGAACCAGTAGTGGCCCAGGTGGCCAAGAAAGCCACTAGTATCCTGGCTTGGATCAGCCATGGGGTGGTCAGCAGGAGCAGGGATGGGATCGTCCCCCTGCACTCAGTGCTGGTGAGGCTGCACCTCAGATCCTGTGTTTAGTTCTGGGCCTGTCACTCCATGAAGGACCTTGAGGGGATGGAGCGTGTCCGGAGCTGGGGAAGGGTCTGGGGCCGCTTAGTCTGGAAAAAAGGAGGCTGAGGGGAGACCTCATTGCTCTGCACAGCTCCTGGAAAGGAGGTTGGAGACAGGTGGGCATTGGGCTCTTCTCCCAGGGAACAAGTGATGTGATGAGAGGAAATGGCTTCAAGTTGTGCCAGGGGAGGTTTAGAGCGGATATGGGGAATAGTTTCTTCACTGAAAGGGTTCTCAGGCACTGGCAGAGGCTTCACAGGACAGGGGTGGAGTCCGCATCCCTGGAGGGGTTCAAAAACCATGTGGCCATGACGCTTAGGAACATGGTTTGGTCATCATAGTGTGGTTGGGCTGATGGTTGGACTGGATGAGCTGAGAGATCTTTTCAAACTTTAGTGATTCCAAGATTCTGTTGGGGTTTGTTATTGTCTGGAATTCCTCCAAATTCAGGAATTGGAGCTGTTGGGTCAGGAGGAGCCTGCCCGTGTTGGCAGGCAGGGATAGATTCTGAGTTGGCGCTTTGCAGTGGCCAGTTTTGGCCAAAAGTGGCCAGCCCTGCAAGGTGACCTGTCCTGGGCAAGTACGCTGAGGCTGCTGATGAGCCCATGTGCGTGACTCCAGCCCTGGTGACCCGTGTGGCCCTGTGAGGCTGAGGACAGGGCTGTGAGGGAGGCAAGGGCTGTCAGACACCGTGGCAGTTTGTGCCACACTCCTCTAGCTCTTCTGGGGCAAACAGCAACAGGAGCCTGTGCTCCAGAGCTTCCTCTGTCCCATAGGGAAGCAGGTCCTACCATCAGTCCTGTCTAGTCGAGTTGTTAGCACGGCACAAAGCAATGTTCTTGGAGCAGTGTCTTCCAGGTCAGGCAGGAGATGCTGTCTCAGTTCTTCTGGTGTCCCTGTCCCACTGGTAACCTCCCCATCAGTCCCGCTTCTGTGTCATGCGCTTCCCTGTGGAAAGTGCTCCCAGCTCAGCTAGGGTAGGATTGCTCCTGCACAGTGCTCCACAGACATCCCATGTTTCTCTTTCTCCTCACATGGATACAGCCCAGCCTCTGCGCTCCTCTTCCAGAGGGCTCCTCTTCCTTTCTTTGCCTCCGCAAGCCCTTGGCAGCACTTCCATTTCTGCTTTCTTCTGCGATCTTCCTGAGCTGAAACACAAGCTGGAGGGAGACAAAGCTTTCTTCTCCCAGACTTGATTCTGATGCACGTGTGACAGAGATGGCTGGTGTGACATACTCATTCTCTACTAACCTGCCCTTTCTTTTTCTCTCTTCCTCTTCTTTCCCCTAATCCTGTTGCCACTGCAGAGCGCCTGTACAGCCAACTTGAGAAAAGCCGCCTGCTCGCTAATGAGCTGAAGTTAACGCTGCATGATCTGTGTGACTGAGAATGGGCCACTAATGCCATTAAACGAGCTTGTTGCGACCACCAGTGCTGTCATCACAGTGAAATCCCATCGTTCTTAACACTGGCAGACTTGCAAACTTGATGCAATGACTGCTGTTTAATGGGGCACTTGAATTTATCCTCTAGTTTATTTAAGTTTGGGGGTAACCTCAATTCCTGGTGAAATAACCCTCAGACTTGTCTGGTTTTTGAGCAGCCCTGTTCGCTTGCCCAGGGAGTCGGGCCTGGCTCCTCCATGGGACCAGAATGGCTGCACCCACCACGAGAGGGGTGGGCTGGAATTAGGCTTATGGCTGCTAGATGCCTCTCAAGTGCTGTGGCTTAATTTACTCTTAGCTGACTGACTTTAGGATTTCCTGCTGCATGGAATGATGGCTTCTAACAATAAAGGATGGACCTCGTGCTCTCTGAGACGCTACACACCTGTAGTGCTTTCCTGCATAGTTGGGTCCTAATCTGGAAGGCCTGGGGGGAGCGGTTGTTCCCAGTGTAGTTGCAGAGCCCCGGAACACACTGGGGAGGCTCACAGACATCTTGAAAGTAAAGTCCAAGGTCAACAGCACAAAGCCGTGTCTCTCAGTGCCTGCAGGGAATCGTGGAAGGCTGCAGTTCCTGTGCTCTAGGCAGACTGGTTCTCACTCTGTGTGCTGTTTCTGACCCAGGGGAGGCTGGGGATTGGTGGTGGGAACCGCTTATACCTAAAGGCCGTCTTTCTGCAGCCTGTCTGTCCAGTGCCCCAGCGCGTGGAGGTCCTCAGTGATATGGGCGGGCTCAGCTTTGGAGTAAAGCCTACCTAGGCCTAGCCGCTGCTCTGAGCTCTCCTCCTGGATTAAGGAACATGTGAGAACTGCCTGTAGTCCCAGGCAGAGTTGCAGCACCCTCACTCCTGCTCCCTGCCTGCCCTTCACTGGAAACCGCCTCTTCCCTGCTGTCCTTGGGGCACAGTTCCCTGCTCCCTGCTGCTGGGTAGTCCTGCTCCTGGGGACCAGCTTGGCATCCCTGTCCTGTGCTGGGGGAAGGGAGGGGGCATGACCAGCTGTAATTCCAAGTGAGTTGCAAGTGTGTGTTCCCTCCGTGTTGCTCTTGGGTGGCTGCTGGGCCACAGGGCTCTGCTGTCTGTGTTGAGGCCCTGGGGAAAGCTGGAGACACCTGCATGCAAACCATGCCTAGAGCCTAGAGCACTGCCTAAAAGTCCATCCCAACTGGGAACATGAGAGGCAAGGGCTACACACGAGCGAGGTAACTCCAGCGCTTCCAGCTGCTCCTGGCCAGGCACCCCGGTCCGAAGACTCGCTGTGGCGGTGCGCAGGGAAGGGGCTGGTGTAAGCTTTCGTTGGCGATGGATTCTGGGTTGTCTTAATGCTGACTTGTAACTCTTTGCCTCTTGCTTCCTGCCAGATAAACTGAAATCCACCAAAGAGGAGCATCTCTGCACGCAACGGATGCTGGACCAGACCCTGCTAGACCTGAACGAGATGTAAGGGCTCCCTGCCACCGCCACGCAATGCCAGGCCAGCCCAGGGCCGCTGGCCTCTAACCCTTGGGGATCCAGAGTTTACGTGCTATTGCCAACTTGACCAAACACAAACCTCCTTCGCCTCAGGGTTAAAGGCCACCAGGTTGGGCAGAGCTTCAGACAGCATCATTAAGGGAAATCAAACAATGCAATAATGTTTGGGGAGCACGTTTGAGATGTATACATTTTGTAACTACCTGTTTTTTGTAGCAACCATTGTAAACATTCCAAATAACTGAGGCTGCCGAGCTACACTTCAGAGCTCCTGGCTTTAAAATTTGGTATTAACTTTCTTTAATCGTCTCTGGGCCACCCAACTTGAGCAGGGAAGGAAGGAGGGTGTGACGGTTCTTGGCTGTGGGCCACTGAATCGGAGCAGCTGGGCTAGGGTTGGAAGCCTTTTGGGTAAACTTCCTTCCCAGGAGCTGTTTGCCAAAAGAGCAGTTCGGTTTCTCAGCTTTAAGGTTAACTCTGTGTTGTGGAGAAGCAACTTGGGTGAAAGGAGACTTCTTTTTGGTAAAGCCAAGCCTGTTATCTGAATAATTGAACCTTCCCGGGGTAGTTTTCCTTCTGCCCTTCCCTGTTGGCCAATTCTTTCGCTGGTGGGCTTAGAGAAGCCGCGGCCCCTCTAACCTGTTGCTACACAGGGGTTGAATTTGCCTTCACTAAATGCTGATGCACCAAGCTTTATCACTCATCGCTGGGTTATACTTAACAGCTTCAGTTCAACAACCTTGTTTCCTTGGAGAAGTGTTTTTGCCTTCCCTGCGGGAGGGAGCTGAGGCCTCCCCTCCTGGCCAGGTTGCTCCTTGTATTTTCATAGGGCACAAGCCCTCTCGCTGCGTGTTGCTGTTGTCTCAGTGTTTTGAGGAGCGTGGAGATGCCACACCGGTGGCCTGTCACTTGTGCTCAAGCATGCTGCTTGGTTGTAGCAGTTCTAGGGGCCAATCTGGAGAAAAGAAACCCTGTCGAGTGTTTTGATACTAAATTGAAAAGTTGTCTTACTGTCTTTTCAAATAAAAACCGGTTCCCCCCCATGCTGCTGTGGAGGTTTTACTGGGGGCCAGCATGGAGCTTTACTGGGGTGAGCTCCTCCTTGAGGGGCAGGTGTGGAGGTCAGTGATAAGGTAAGGCCTGCTCCTTCTCTGGGCTGAGGCAGGACTGGGGGGCCGAGTCCTAGAATGATGGGATGGTTCGGGTTGGAAGG
>WAAB01014732.1:0-33608 GCA_013389865.1 Piaya cayana | reverse complement strand
CCTCCAGCAGACTGACGCTTCCAAAGCACATCCTTGTCTTCTCCCTCTTTTTTTCCTTGACTCTTATCTACATTTACAATTTTATCTTTATCTTTTTTAATTAGATCAGGCTATAATTTATTGAAGAAAATAGAAATAATCCTGCAAATTTTTCTAAATTTGAAGCTTGTAATTAGTGATTTCTATAATTTATATATTACACAGAGAAAAACTTTGTTCATTTGGGGTTTTATCTTCTTTCAATAAATAACGTTCTCTTTTCATCAGTTAAAGAAAAAGGGAAAAAAAATGAATGTACATTTCTTTAAACAACTTCCCATTTTACCTGTCTTACTTATGTGTTCAATGAACCAGGCCTTTTTTTTGGTTTGATTTCATTTAAGTGTTTTCCAGTAATTATTTTTTCTTTTCAGTGTATCTTTGCATTATCATTAACATGGTTAGGCTCCCATTTCTCCGTCTTTCTCATCCAAAGCTCAAATATGAGTGACCAGGAGACCTGCTCAAGCTTTTTGTATTTTTATTAGACTACATTCCTTATACTTTCAAATCTGTCAAGACTTCAGGTAATTGACTCATGACCTGTATGTAAGGTAACATTCACACCTATATTAAAGTTCTGAAAACAAATGTGAACTGTCAGAGAGAGGCAATGGTATCATCAGTGGTTTCATTCTTGAGTAGAAAATATATTATCTGGCAACAAACAGTGAAACAAATTATTAACGTGAAATTTGCTTTATGTCTTATCAAAACTGTTATTTCAGTTTCAAGAATAAAAAGTCTTAATTTGGGAGGCTGGAAAACAACTACTGTAATATATTTCTGTAATCTTTGCAACAATAGAGAAAACATTCTAGAATAGGTTGCCTTTGGAGCGTGGCCCCATGGAAAGAAATAGGTGTTCATTCACATGCATTAATAGGGTTCAAGGTGACAGTGATTTATTAAATGATGGGTCATTAGCAGAGGCAAAAGCTAAAAAAGTTATGTTGAAAGAGTATTTATCTGAAAGATGACACTGTAACTGTTTTTGCCACTAGCATGTATAAATCAATTTAAACAGAATTACTGAATGTTTAACTATTTAAAATATTCAATTTCATACATTATTTCTATCTATATTGTGTAGTTGATATAAATTTTCATGACTCTGTCCTTTCCAACAAAACTCTCTTGATTAACTCCACCTTAAGATCTTGATAATTAACAGCAAATATCCTCCATTTGTTATAGTCATATTAATACATGTCTATTGGGAAATTTGTTTAAAGACATGTATTTGGAATGTCATTAATACTTTACTTCTTATAATGCCTATGGAAATGTAGCTTGTCTAGACATAAACACATTCTGAAAATGAAAGTAATTGTCCATCTGGAGTGAAATTGCAGTTGGTAATAATGCCTTTTAGCTGTCTAAATACTTTTTAAATCAATAAAATATCACACAAATAAAATCATAACTTAGAAAATTTCAACAAGTAGATAGATTATATCCTGAATATATTCAATATACTTAATGTAATTTGCTTTCATAAAAATTGTGTTTACATTGTTTTTGCTTTTGCCTAGACATGATCTACCTAGAAAGCATATAATGTTCCTTTTCTATTAGGAGCATGTACCTCTGACATGGGAAAATAAGCCCATTTGTTAATATACGTAGTGGTGTGGAAAGGTTTACCCTTACAAGCTTATATACAAATAAATCCATGTTACACTAATGAATTATATTATTCTAAAATCATGTCATATTATTTCATGGATGGTGAAATACTGGTTTTGAATTGCTAACACTGGACCATAAGTATTATAGAAGCTAATTAAATTGAGTAACAAAGAGGCAAGTTAAAGAAAAAATTATCTATAATTAGAGTTATAACGTATGTAAAGAAAACTATAACATTGTAATACAGAAAATGGAGTTTTGATAAAAAACATTCTGCAATGTAGTTATATACTGTGACATCAATGGGTTTTTTGCGAAAATTTGAAAGGCAGAGTTTTAATACTCGTCCTCTCTGTTTATACATTAACATAATATTCAAACTTAATGCTGATAAACTTCATCTTGAACAATTATATATATGCAACTTATAAAAAGTATGGGTTTGAAAAATGCATAATCATTTTTTATTTAAATACTGACTGCACAACTAATTGATATATTTAGTGCACCCAGAAGATTAAAATAGTACTCTATAAATGACAACACATTGAAGTATGTTTAGAGTACACATTGCAACAGTTGAGTATACTTAAAATATATCTTTAAGTCACTGGAAACATTTAAAACTTGTAGGGGCCAAAATATGTAACCACTCTACCAGCAGCTCTAAATCAGAGAGCAATACAGCAGCTCACTGTCGTGTGTACAGAAGGAATATCAAATGAAAGAAGGGGTCAAGAGGAATCAGCTGCTCACTACCCACTAGAGTGAAACCTCAAACAGCTATTACTCAAGTGTTTATATTTTCAGTCAGCTGCATGCTTTCTTATTTGAACAAAGAGTTAATTTGCATTTGGAATGCTGTTAATTTTGGAAATAGAGATGCTAGAAGAGAGTCTGAAACATTATATCATGTTCCAGCTTCTGCATCCCTCTTCCTGCCTAGCACACCTGAAAGACCATCTGACATCAGAATGCTGAGGTTCTTTGTTTTATTGTTTTCTTGAGCAAAACACATCAGGGTACTTCCCAATTAATGGAGATTTGCCAGGTCCCACTGTAATCAACAGTGATCCATCACAGCTGTCACATCTAGCTTTGCCTTATACTTTTCAATATATTTCAGATGTTTTTAATGTATTCCTTATACTTCAATGTAAACATACATTGAATTTTATCAACCTAATAAATTCAACAAATGTGCCTATAAAAACATAACAAAAGCACAAATAAGTATTTAGAAAAAAATTAAGTTACCTCATGTATGAAATTAGTAATAGTCTATTTCCACTTCGATTACTTTTATTGTACAATTTTAACAGGCTACCCACAGTATTTCTGAGTACCTCTTTACCTGAATCTTGCTTAAATAAAGTTACTAAAGACAGCATGAAAAGTGCCTTTGTTGTATTTAGTTTTTATTGGCTCTGTTAAGCATAGTTTGAAAGCAAGAATTGTCTGTCTCTTTGTGTCTAAGTTGTCCTTTGGAAATTCAGGTTTTGGTTTCTTTCCCACATGCTAATATTTAATTTAAACAATGTCACCCACCTTGAGCAATGATGTCATATCCCTTTGCAATAGCACTCTAAAGTTCTCTGAAGTTGCCAGTGCCATTCTCTCCTCTCATAAATGTTGAGCAAGTGCAATAAAGAAAAATCTAGGCTGTGTTCTTGGAGGAAACTTTGTAACTTATAGGAGAAATGGCAAGGCCAATGTTTAATCTTCCATTAACAAAGAATGAAAAATAATTAAAAAGGCCTCCAGAATTTAATTTTGGCTGAGTTTAATCATATAATTATTATGGTGGTTATGACTTCAGACTTTCACTTTCATTTCCAGGAAACTGAATCCTTGCTACCAGATAGTTGTTATCAGGTATTGCAGCTCAATTTACTTGTTACAGCTTTAAAGTTTTGATAGATTCACGGTGAGAGAAAAGACATCCCAGGTTGTTTTCCCTTTTCCTTTTCTGTAACTGGATTACTCTTTTTAATGGGCAAAATTTTGTTCAGCATAGCTTCAAATGGCTGATAAAATATTTCTGCCATCATTTACCATTTAGATGATGTAATGATGTATGTAAACTTTGTTTTTCAAATATGGTAGAAATTGCAATCTGAACATTGACTCAAAGGACACATTAATACTGAAAATCAAATCAAGTAAGAGATCTGTGTGTATCTACTTGATACTTCATTCCTTTATCTCAAAGGAAACATTCTGATTTATAATTTAATTCACATGACACAATGAGACAGAAGAAGGAAGAGTGGTGACAGGCTATGATGGGACTGGTGTGGTTCAGAACAGAACCTCCACTGAAAGGTGGTGAAATTTGATATAAACTTGACCAAATTATATTTTAGCTGTATGGCAGATAGAATCAAGTTTGTGAGTCTCCCAGTCAACACCATTTCTTTGCGTTAGTTGTTTCCATGTTCTCTTCATTGGAAAAATTAGATATATCCCTATATATGTGTAGAGGTACATATGAGGGTTTCAGCTCAACATAGTTCAAGTACTTGGAGGGCTGTTCTACCTCATACTGCAATGGAGTTCTGACAGAATGATGCTAAAACTGTATCCTGATATTCAGAGTCACCACAACTATTTGAATAGCTTTTAAAAGGTAGGTAGGATGGGGGAAGTCGATCTTGCCACTTTCTTGTTCCTTATTTACATGGAACAGCCTCTGCATCTTTCCCAGAAATGTCCTCCGGATTTTGACTTTTCAAAGCTTTTCAGTGTGTAAACAAACTCACTATGAAGCACTGGATTTGAAATCCAGGATTTATTGACTCTGATGTTAAAAAAAATTACTTGCATCAATGTATTTTTTTCCTAGTGATTTACTATTTATTTCTTTCTTGTGATGTGTTAATTAATGTTTACAGATTTTATCAGATGATGGGCAACAAAAAAGGAGCAAATATTTTTGCTATTAAATAGCAGGTTTAAGAAATAATGGCATCAAGCTGCCAAATATGCCTTATGAATCTTTATTTTTCAGTATTAATCTGTTTAGATCCAAATGTAGAATACCTATAAGTTAAGTAAGTTCACAGTTTTCTCTGCTGGAAATCTTTTTTACTTAATCATGCAAATGGAAATGTTTTGACATCCTCCTCCAAATATTTATGTCTGTATGCATGGCAGAAAATCTGACTTTGTATAATATATCTCCAGAACAGGGTAACAGGCTCTGTTTTAGGAATATACGTATGCCTGGTAAGCCAGGAAAAAAAAAGAATAGATATCTCAGGAAAAAAGGTTTCTTTAACTGGTTTTGGAAGGGATGGTGGCAATGATATTAGAAAGACAGAACTTATTAACATCCCAAACAACATTTGCAAATATGTAAAAATATATACTTTCTGAATTGATAGCCATTTTTCATCATATTTTTAATGAATTTCTGACAAGCTAACAAGAAAAAATCCTACTCATATTAATAGATCATGATGATCTAATAAAGAAGAGACTGTATACATCATGCGTTATATCATCAAGTTTTAATACCAACTGTAATGAAGCAGGTACATGTACATTTTGTTTACATTAAAAGAATATCAGTTGAAAGCAAACTTTTGTGTCCTACTTACTAGCTATTAACAACTAACATTACGCTAACCTTTTTAAGGAGTTGTTGACTTTTATTTATTTTCGTAGAATTTAAATATCAAAAGAAGAAGGAAAACAATAAAATATTATGAACAGACTGTCTTCTAACTTCATTGTCTAGATAGTGGGAGCTTTTTGAAAACAAATTTAGCTGTCTGTGAAGAAAGTAGTTAGCGGAATGAGGCACCTGTGCCAAACTGCACAGTGGTTTTCTTTGCCACTTTGTTTCATGCTTTGTTTCTCATTTCCGGCTTATTAGTTTTCCTCACTTGTTGGTTTTTTTTTAACTGTTTAAATGAAAACGCACAATGATCTGCATAATTTGCATTTCAGGGATGGGACACACTATATCAACACATTATCACAGCCAAGGAAATAACATTGAACAAATCTGCTTTTATAATCTAGAAAACAGAGCTCCAAGGAAACCTTTAGTGTTCTTGTTTTCTAGCTTCCTGCTGTGCAATCTCAAATCCCTCTTAATACACTCCAAAATATCACTCAAGCGGGCAATAAAGGAGACTGAAGCCTATTATGCCAGGTAACATTTCATTTTACATAAACGTCTGGATGAGATAATTAAAAAAAAAAAAAGGTTCTTTTAGACATGTAGTTAACATTTCAATGTTAAATGAAAAATCCTGCCTCTTCTAATCAACACAGCTGACTTAAAATTACAAGGTTAAAGCTATAACACTAACGTTCTAATTTATGGAGTCCTTTAGTTTCACAGAAAGACTGATTAGCATGCTCTCCCAGTCATTACTGGGTGAGCTGTGAGACACAAACTATATCAGGCGTTAGAGGAACAGACCAAGAGGTTCATAAGGATCAGAGCAGGTTGAACAACTCTACTTGTCTCTACAGGCAGGAAGTATTATTGCAGACAAGTTTAGGAACCTTGGTGGATAAATTGAATGTGACTCACCACTGCTTTCCTGCAGTGATGAAGACTAACAACCTGTGCTGCATTAGCCAAAAGGTACCCAATAAGCTGAGGACTGTTCTTACTATCCTCTACTCCCCACTCCTGATCTTGCATTCTGAATATTTTATCCAGTTTCAACAAACCAGAGAGCTTAGTGCTGGGCCACAAAGATCATTAAGGGAGCTGCAATGTGTGATTTGAGAAGAGAAAAAATTGACCAAATTTGTTTGGCTTGAATGAGAAAAGACTAAGACAAGGTTAAAAGTAGCCTTTAGCTCCTTAAAAGTGAAGTTATAGGAAACACAGAACCAGATTAAACCTGGGTGCTTAATAAGGGCATAGAGTAGAGTGATCTCAAGTGGCAGCACAAGAAACACAATTGTAAGTAAGGAATAAAATCTTCTTTTCAGTGGCTAAGTTCTGAAACCGGTTATCTAGAGCAGCTGCAGGTTCATCACCCTTGAAGACTTCCAACATTCAGCTGGGCAAGGCTTTATGGTATCCAGTCTAGTGTTGAAGCTAGCTTTGCTCTTAGAAAAAAGTTTGAAGCAGATGACTTCCAGTGGTCTCTTCCAACCCAAATTTTTCTTTGATTCTGTGTTCAGGATTTAAAAACTTTTTAAAACTTTGTTTCATGAAAATCCTTTGGAAGGTGGTGTGGTTATGTTTTGGGTTTGCTTGGTGTCTGGTTTTTTGTTTGTTTGGTTGGCTGGGTTTTTTTGTCCTTGCAGTGATCAGAATTCCCTTGTTTTTCCTTAAAAAAAAAGAGTTCACAAAACCTTGGGATAAATACAGATTTCCTTTCAAAGCTGGATTTTACAAGATCTTTGTTTTAGTTAACATTTGGTGATAGCAACTCTGTTCTTCTACAGTCATTACAAATAATTCTGACACTGGAACTTTAGCTATGATCTCCTGCTTGATTAGAGACAATAAATAGGAAATACTTAATAACTCTACTTTGAAGAGGAATTCATTAGTTATCTTGTTTGTATATTTTCATAGGTAGTTTTCATCAATATTACCACCTAGGCACCTCATAGTCCTCTGTTGGATTATAAATCCGCTGACCACAGGAACCAATTTGCACAAGACAGAAAAAGAGCTTTTCACCATATTTATAAGACTTCCTTCTACTCTAGTCCCTTCCTTTCTTCCTTAACATTGCTTTTATAGTCCTATGTCTTTTGTCTGTAAATAATCCAGGTTAGAATTTTGGTTCTCTTAGCCACTGGTCAACACAACTTGTGCATTAAATATTGACTGGACATGGGCACCTGTTGTCTTTCTAAATAGAATTTGAGATCAAAATGTGTAAACAAGATATTTCATAAACAAAAATTATATTAATTTGAAACAGATAGAAGAAAACAAAGAAATAAACCAGGAAATTCTGTGAGAATGTCTGTCTGATGCAATCTGAGCAGTCTGAACTTTTTGAGTCCTGTGTTAATTAACCTAACTATATTGCTCAAGTGGGGCTCAATTATTTTAGAGCTTTAATAAGCTCTGCTTTGGTCTATCTGTATTAGCTGAACAACTGCTTCTGGGCTATTCCTTCCCTCCTTAGATCTTCAAATATACAACTTGCATTTAAAATAAACCAGTATATACTGATACAATAAGCATCTCAAAGGCCTATAAAATATGTAATATATATAGGCTGTTTGCAGCAATTTCCAGTTTATCTCACAGAACTATACTAAGTGGCTATGATCTGGGATCAAGAAGAAAGTGTGACAAAACAGCAGCTTCTCAAAGGCACCATGCCTGGAGCTGCTCCAATTTGCACAACACCTTCAGCCTGGAGCTGAAGTATTAGCTGAAGCCTGCAGGCCAAACAAACACTAAGGCCAGTTCAGGTAGGTTTCCAAACTTTTGAATTTTAATTGAGTTAACCATAAACTGATAAAATGTGGAGATCTACACATTGCTTTTTGCTTCATATACTGAGGGGAGAAATATTCCCTGTCAAAGTGAAAGAAAAATTATAGCGTGATTTAAGACAACCAATATTTTACATTATACTCTTATGTGAGGTCATGGTTATTGAACAAAAAACATATTTGCTTAAAAATAACATTAACTAATATGACAGTAAATGAAAGTAAATTTCAGAAGCTAAACAGATCTGAAAACATGTCAATGGAAATTCTATATTCTTAGGGATAGTTAGTGCCTTTTCATGTTGTTAGTAAAAACTTGTGATATTGGGATAGTCAACAGTGAAATAGTACAAATAATTTCCAAGGTACATTAATGGTCAAGTAAACCAAGATAGAATTATTCCAAGACAGGTAGTTTGGGCTGCTTCCACTGCAAATAGGAATTCATTTTTTTAAAAAATACTTGTCCATAGGGTGATCCATTATCTTTATTTTAATTTTGAGTACTTTTTTCCACAATCTACATTTTTTTCTCACACTTACAAATACGTTTTAAAGCAAAATTATTCCTGAACTCTTTATTATAGGAACTGCATAAGCACTTATGTTTTATGTAATGTACATACATAGGACGTATATTATTGTATCTATATGGAATATAGCTATTGTATTATGAGATTATATTGTCTGCATTGCATTTCTTGTTACTGTGAATTTGTACTTGTATGTCTGTCCTATTTTATTTTCAAAGATCTTCTATTAATATCATAGCATATTTGCATGAATTGCATTAAAGGAAGGTATAAATAATACATTTTTAGTAATAATTCTCTGCTGTTTCTTTTAATAATCCTGATAAATCTATTTTATTTCTCTCATTATGACAGCCTATAGTTCAAAGGGTTTTTTTCCAAATTTATTTAATCTTTGCATATTTAGACTTTCTTTTCTCTGCAATTTGACTTACAAATAGCTTTTTATATGTTCAGTGGGATCTTGGTTTGTTAATTCTTCTTGCTGTAGTTTTGTACAACACTGTACAAGTTAACAAAATAGTTTCACACAAACTGGCTCAAGCAAAACTGTTATGGTATGAATAAGTTACTGTACTGTAAAAGCCTTAGGCCATCACATAGAATCATAGAATGGTTTGAGTTGGAACAGACCTTACAGATCATCTAGTTCCAAGCCACCTGACATAGGCAGGGACAGCTTCCACTGCAGCAGTTTACTCAAAGCTTCATCCAACCTGGTTTTGAACACCTCGAGAAATGGGGCATCCACAACTGGTCACACTGTTCCAGTGCTTCACCACCACCAACAGAAAAGAATTTCTTCCTAATATCTGATCTAAATCTTCCCTATTTCAACCTGTTACCCCTCATCCTATCACTGCATGCCTGATAAAGAGCCCCTCCCTAGTTTCCCCGTAGGCCCATTCTTAGCATTGGAAGCCTTCTCTTTTCTAGGCTGATCAAGCCCAAACTCTTTACATCTGTCCTCATATGAGAGGTGTTCCAGCTCTCTGATTGCTTTTGTGGCTTGTCTTCCACTGAACTTGCTCCAACAGGTCCATGTTCTTCCTAGACTGAGGACTCCAGAACTGAACACAGTACCTGAGGGGCGTGCTTTTTCACGTAGTTAAATAGCAGAATTGTAGTTTCATTGATTACATTCCACAATCCTTGTTTTCAAAAGAAGCAAAGAAAATAATTTCTTTCATGAACCAATGCAATTTTTCACTAGCTTACTCTACTTTCCACTATTCTGGTCTTTTCTTCTTTTCCGTATTTTAGATTATTTCATGACAAACTTAAATGCCATTGATTCTCTCAAACTGTCCTAGTCTCAGGAAAATTTCCCTCTAAAATCTTGAGAAAGGTAAATCTACAATAGTCTGATTTCAGAAATGAGTAAAGTAGTTATTTAAAAAATATATCCTTGAATACAATATTTTGTCATGTAAAAGAAACAGGAGATGTACTTGCTCATAATTTAATAGATGTAGAAATAGAACAGATGTGACCTTGATTGTCATCTAATCAGGTGTCTATGCTTACCTAAAAGAAATGGTTAACAGCCTTCAATGCAGGTTATTCCCACCTCCCTCCAAAAGCATGCCCCAAACCCAACAACCAAAGCCCCCCAAAACCAACAAAAGAACAAGTGCAAAAAGGCAAGAGAAAGAAAGGATAGAATTTCATTAGAATGAATTTTAATATGCCAATGGGAAGAAATTACACTTTCTTATAAATAATATAAAATATCTGAAGGTGTGAAAGATGTATAAAGCATTAGAAGATGCATCAACAAAAAGGCATGATGAAAAGAAAGAAATAGAGATTGAGAAAGGGTCAAGTTGTAGCACTCCGTATTTTGACCTCCTGAATCCATTTTTTGTTTTCTTTTTATGAAAGAGAAGGAAGGTATTTTCTATTAGATGCTAAAGAGGCCTAATCACTAGGGCAGAGAAGGGTGTTTTGAAGTACTTGTGCCAGAAGCCTTCACTTGTTGTTAAACCGGGTCACCTTTCAAAGAAAATCGGTGTAACTTTTCTATAGACTTTGCTTTAATTTTCCTTTTTAAATTTTCATTGCTTCAGTAAGCTTTACAATCCACATACATTTGATATATTTTTATTTAAGAATCAATAGCTTACTTTGTCACTGATGCTGTGAGAAATAAGGAGTCATAGAATATTCGGACCTTATTTTTCACTTATCCTTAGCCCCCTTGAATTGCTCTGACTGTGTAAAGAGGCATTAAGATTACATCTACCATGTCTTAAAGGCCCCTAATCAGTACCACTGCCAGAGAAAAGGGCCTTAGCGTAAATGAGAATCAGGCCTCCTAAAGAGCGTGTGCACAGCAGGTTGTCAGTAAGGTTATTTAGCTGCAGCTGCTTCTGCAGTAGAGGCACATTTAGAAAATTCACTGTTAAATGAAATTCCAACTCCCATTTACTTCTCTCATCCTAGGATAATCACAAGCCAAGGTATAATGATATAACACAAAGCTTGCAGACTTGCAAGAAATATAACATTACCAAGTAACTTCTTTTCCAGGATGTGGTTCTCTTACTGATTAACAATGCATCTAAGTGTTTAAGAAATAAACGTAGTGTTGGAGTACTTTTAAATAGCTCACCACATCAAACACTTAATTTCTGTTATAATGTTCTTTAAAGGTATAATTTCTGCTCTTTGCTACACATAAAGACAATTAAAGTTAGAGAAAAATTCAATGATTCCCATATTTAACTGGAAAATTTTCTCTTTTCGGAGAAAAAAAAATAGAAGAAAAGAAGTTAAGTCCACGATTTCTTTAAATTTTAATTCAATAATTTTTGTCTTATTCTTATTTGTGCTGAGAAGATATACAAGAATAGAACAAAACAAACAAAAAAAGTCTCTTTCCTAGTCTTCCAGTACAAGTTATTGACTGTTCAGTATATGGTTGGAATCTGGATGGAAGGTTTGGTCAGTTACAGTAGCAAACACATTATCACTTTAGAAAAAAATAATCTTTTGACAAACCTACAAGAGATTTTTTTGTAAAGGAAGTACACAGTCCTTGGTGGAAGGATGCCTTGTGAGCGTGTAATTCCTTTCACAAAGTATAATATTCTGAATTTAGCAGGTTTGACTTCAGCAAAGTAAACATCTCTTCATGAGTAAAATTAAGAGGTAGAGAAAAACATTTTACTCTAGAGTGATGAATTCACTACTTTGTCCAGAATAACAATAATCTGATAGTTGAGAGAATATAAGGGTAGATGATAATCAGATTCATCCATGCAGTAACAAAGCAATATTTGTAATTTGTATTCTCATTCAACATTATATTCCTAAAATATATTTATATTAGCGTATATAGTATTTGCAGAATATATTTATGATCTTGTTCTTGTTTCTTCAAAACTTGTTTCCTTATGTTTTCTTCTCATTCACTTATATGTTCTTATCCATCTTTTCCTATCTAATTCTTAAGATCTTTTGCCTTTGCAGGCAAGTTCATACTATACAGCAAGTTGTTGACATCTAAATTTCAAGCTACTTTACCCTCTGGGTAGTGGAAAGGAACAAAAATAGGTAACTGGTTTTTAAAAAAAAATACTCCTTTTCAGTTTTTCTGAAAGTTCAATCACAAGCATATGTGAAATCATTTTTCCTTGAAGTAAATTCAATGAGTCTTTTGAAGTTACAGCTGACAGTTTGACATGAGAAAATTTCAGGTGATCTTCCAGACTGTTACTCATGCAGTCAGTAAGACAGCTGATCTTGGTTACAATCTGACTGAGTTAACTTAGGTGTCTCAAGTAACATCTTAGCCTTGCAACTGCCATTTGGAGAGTCTGTGTATCTATTTCAGAACATTAGTGGCATGTATTTTTCTTTCTTATACTTTCCATAAAGTAAACAAATTAAAAATTATCTAAGTAGCTGCTTTATTGAAATTAGAAGGCTGGGCAGTTTTCCTAAATGAATTTTACCATTCTAGTATCATAGCAAGTCAAAATCCATTGTTATGTATTTGAATTTTTTATGAGATCTTACTTTCCTACTGCCTATATCTTTATAGCTTCTAATATCCTTTATGATTAGTTCCATAAACATTCAGTTGAAATGATGAAGTAATTTTTCTTAGATTTTTATACCTGTTTTCCCAGGCAAAAGTGACTATATTTTGAAATATTATGAAGTTTCAGTCAATATACTTTTATTGTTCATTTACATGTGGATTTATGCTTGCGAGTTTATGTAATCTGTATCTAGAAATTATACTTTTTTCCTCATTCTTTCTGTTTTCACCTTCGTAATAAAGCTGATTTCACACTATATTATGAAATCATCACGTCCATCATGCACCAAAAAACAAACAACTGAAAAATTGTTGAACCTGCCTTTGATTTAAATATTTAGTTTGACTGAAAATTCTGTCAATAGCAGAAATATTATGAGATGTATGAAATTACACATGTGGAATGGATGGTTCACGTGCTTGAGCATTTAGTAATAGAACACTGAATCTTTAAACTCCAGCTATCAGTTTGTTCCCAAACCAGAGCTATAGCAACCATAGTTAAAAGGCAGTGGGAATTTTCTAACTTGTCATATAGGACATGGTTTACAAATATACAGAAAGGAAATAAAATCAATCAAGACCAAAAAAACAGAAGTGATGCAGAATACTATACATGTATTGAAACAAACAAAATCTTTAAAAATTGCATATCATTTCTATTTAATCTATTTTTTTTCCTGCATCCATACATTATTGTCTGTTGGATGTCAGCTCTTGAAATAGTTTCATGAGAAAATATTGTTTTCAGTTGACATATTTAAAATAAATATTTTGGATTTTTCACTGGCTTTTCAAATTGAATCTTTTAAGACAGCTATAGAGAAATGATTATAGACGTACTTTATTTAATGACAGAGTTTTAAAGGAGCATAAGAATTAAAGGTCAAGTGAGTATCTAAGGTAAAACTTAATGTAGGAAAAAAAAGTTGTAAAGAAAACTGAAAAAGTAATTTAAAATAAAAAAGAGAAGGTAAAATGTTAAGAATTATCCTGCTTTTTTCAGCTTCTGAAACAAAAAATTCTCATTCATCTCCTGATATATGTTAGTATGATCTCAGTATTTGTAAAATTAAGTGTCCTAAACATTTTACACACTGGAATAAGTCTGACTTTCCTAACATCTGGGATGATGGATGATGTTGTCTTTGTTTGTGTGATTTGCTCTGCTGAGTCCTTATGATATAACACACTAGAAGAATCCACTTTGGATACTTGTGCCTGCAATCCCAGTAGAATAAATACACCTCTATTTTCTATACAGGAAATAATGCTGGCATTCTTTTATAAAGTCCAGGTATGTGAAGGTCCCTCTGTATGGAAACCACAGTCACACTACTGGTTCTGCTGGGGAATATGCCCTGGCTGATACTAATTTTTTTTTTTCCCCAGCACTGGATTTGTTGGGACTATGATGAAATTAGTCTTTTGTCAAGATTGACACTTTTTCTCTCATGTATCTTCTCTATGTTAAATATATATGCAAGAGATTGGGAATTTTATATTTCTTCTTCCCAGGGAAGGCCAAAATTGCAATGTGAAAAAAAGAAGTCACAGAAGTAAAAAAAAAATTCATCCAATTGTGAAAGGTATTTTAATCCAGGAAAAGCATTAAAGGATCCTCTTGAAATATTAGACTNGAAAAAAAGTTGTAAAGAAAACTGAAAAAGTAATTTCAAATGAAAAAAAGAAGGTAAAATGTTAAGAATTATCCTGCTTTTTTCAGCTTCTGAAACAAAAAATTCTCATTCATCTCCTGATATATGTTAGTATGATCTCAGTATTTGTAAAATTAAGTGTCCTAAACATTTTACACACTGGAATAAGTCTGACTTTCCTAACATCTGGGATGATGGATGATGTTGTCTTTGTTTGTGTGATTTGCTCTGCTGAGTCCTTATGATATAACACACTAGAAAAATCCACTTTGGATACTTGTGCCTGCAATCCCAGTAGAATAAATACACCTCTATTTTCTATACAGGAAATAATGCTGGCATTCTTTTATAAAGTCCAGGTATGCAAAGGTCTCGCTGTATGGAAACCACAGTCACACTACCGGTTCTGCTGGGGAATATGCCCTGGCTGATACTATTTTTTTATTTCCCCCCAGCACTGGATTTGTTGGGACTATACTGAAATTAGTCTTTTGTCAAGATTGACACTTTTTTCTCTCATGTATCTTCTCTATGTTAAATATATATGCAAGAGATTGGGAATTTTATATTTCTTCTTCCGAGGGAAGGCCAAAATTGCAATGTGAAAAAAAGAAGTCACAGAAGTAAAAAAAAAATTCATCCAATTGTGAAAGGTATTTTAATCCAGGAAAAGCATTAAAGGATCCTCTTGAAATATTAGACTTCAAATAAAAGGATAATATAAGTCGGTGATTCTGTGATTCTGTGATTCTGTATATGTATTACATGTACAACTTAGTTGAAGATTAGGACTTACATAAAAGAAAAGATGAGATATTTTGGAGAACGTGTGAATTTGGCAGCAACTTTACTGTAGTAGGAACAGTAACATTAAGAGGTGAAGAAGTGAGGTTCCCTAAGGCACATTACTGTGCTCAAATAATAGAAATTATTTAACACAGACACATATTAAGTTTCAGCAAGTAAACACTCCAGCCAACCAACCTTCTGCTCTTTACCATGCATTTTATAATGTAAGTTACTCTGCAGAGTTTAGAATGATAGTTTTCTTCAGTACATTTCTAATCACTAAGTAAAAAAAAGAAATTTTTTAAAAAAGGAGGCATCATAATGCTCTTCTTTTTCAGATGGGAATGTTGAGAAGTGAAAAGTCCTTGCTGAATTTGAAAAATCAAGACTTCACCTCAATGTTTTATGTGTCTACTAATCAGTGATGATACATATGCAACTTCTAGTTTATACATCCTGCTTGCTCTTAAGCTTTTACTGTCATGTAATTATGTTTGAAAGGAAAGAAAAATGCAGTAAGAAATTGCTCTGGTATTTGATATCAAGATGAAAATATGATGTAGGGTGAAAATGTATGAGAAACCTGGAAGACGAAGGCTGAGTAATTTTGACTGGGGACCTGGTGTTTCCATCTCATCAGAATAATTGTCTTGTTACCACGTCATCAAACAGGATCAGACATTCTGCTTTGCTTCAGTGAAGTCTTCTGAAATATGATAGTTACCTTAAATGCTTGTACAATGTTGGCTGGAATTGCTTAAATGCTTGAAAAATTCTGTATATAAAATCTACAGCTATATTATTACTGACTGATTCTGATCTGCTTAGCCATAAGAATCATTGAGTGGAAAGGATGTTGTGGACAGCTGATGCTCCTCAGTTTGCTGCTACAGGTAAGTACATTTTGAAATATGCTCTTCATTTTAAATCTTAAACAAGTAAGGAAATATAAAAGATGAAGAAAATATGAACATGCATTTTACCTTTCTCTTAGTCCCATTTCTCCTTTTCTATAATCACTGAAAATTTTCCCAAAGGAATAATACAATGTAGAAGAGAACATACTTCTAATAAAGGAGGATTTTTGAAATTTCCAAGATCAAATCTTTGCTGTTTAACCATGATTGTAGAGAACTTTGTTCTCCCTGAAAGGATGAAGTACGTGTTTGATGATACTTTTCCAGGTATTTGTTATTCATTTTTTCCTATCCCTTTCCGTCTCCATCCACTTAGCAATATGACCGTAAGTCTTACAGTACAATTACTTATAAAATGTATTTTTTGTTAGTTTAATTCTTTTGTTCTTTAGGTTTGTTTGGGTTTTCTTAACAAAAAGATTTGCTTTTTTTTTTTCGTTTCTATAACGGAATTTATTTACAAAGTCACTCCCAAATGTTTCTACTTACAGCCAGATGGAAATGAACAATTTATACAGCATTACAAGAAAATTTTCTCAAAGTTTTGTAAGCGAGAGTAAAATTGATTTATTTTTAAATGAATGTAATCCACAGCTGAATCTATGAAATGCCAGCCATTTATTGTCTGCTTTTATGCATCTTCTGCATCCAAATAAGGAGTTAATTTTATTGCTGAACATCATAGGAGCATGGTTAGAGACTGTTTAGGTGACATGGAATGATTAGATTTCTAATGCATAGCTAGATGAAAATGTGGCTTAAGTCTCAGTGGTACTGGAAGCAAACAGGAAGCACCAAAAACTGCAGTATACAGCTGGGTTGTGCTTCCCCTTCCAAGAAAATTCCTCATTTGAAACAAACTGAAACATTTTCTCTTTAGCCAAGACACTGAATATATGAATTAGTCAGTAAGAGTGTAGACATAGATAAATTAACCCATATCCTCATATGCAAGGAAATCGAGGATTCACCAGATGGTGGAACTGGAGGGATTTTTTTTGAATACTATTCTCAACAGTGTTTTTACTTTTGTTTTAATTTTGTAATATCTCCTGTTACATTAAAAAAAAAAAAATCTCCGCTTTACTTCCTAAATCATTCTGGCCAATAAATCCAAATGCCATAGTAAAGAAGAGTTAAGTGATTATAGATTTATTCTTCAATGAACTAAGTAAAGACTGGGATTATGTTTATTGTACTGGAAAACGAGAACTTTTCTCAAAGTCAGTTTTAACGCTCAAGTTTTAGGATCTGCCATTAGTAAACTCATTGTGGAAAAAGTTCTACTAAGGAATTTTTGGGAAAGTGAGAGATCTTTTATAAAAGGCTATGAGTTGAATTAAAAATAGGCTTTATATTACTGACGTTGTAGTACTCCTTATCTCATTAAAGCCAGTAGACTAAATTGAACCAATTAACCACGAACAGCAAAATTTATACAACATGAAAACTTTAAAGAATGAAGAAGTAAATGTGAATGGACACTTGCATTGTTCTTTTGTTTTTCTTACAGTCAGTACTTCTCGGAAAGTGGTTACATGGTTTTGGTGTTCAATCATAACTACTGTCATTGTAAAAACATCCAGAACATAGGCTAAAATTTGTTAATTTAGAAGTTATTCTGATTAACAGTATATTCAGAGCAATAAGGGCAGGTTTCTAAACAAATCACAAATTAAAATGTGGTAAACTTTATTCCCCCAGCACAGAGTACAACATTACCTTATCTAGTACTTTTACAATTATATTCCAGCAGGAGAAGAACCTGAGAGTTCAGGTGCTCTCATCCCTAAGAACTAACTATTGATCAGATACACTTCCTCTGCAAAACATGCAATACCACATAAAGGTCACCATGGACAGCACAAATTGCTTTTATTGAACAGTATAGTGGAGAGGCATTTAAGACAAAAATGCACCTTTATGTTATTTTGGCAGGCAGTTGATTGTTTGTGAGTGTATAGTTCATGGTTCTGAAGTCTGAAATTGTAATACTCTGGCTTGTCCAAATACCTAAGACCCCGAGAGTTGCTTTGGGAGTTCAGTGTCTCTCAAATGGATCAGGCTGAAAAATCTGTTTACACAGAACGATAAAGGATGAAAATACTAATGAAATGCATCTGCAGTATATTTTCTGAACACTCACACAGGTGAAGAGTCACTCTTCAGAATACAAACATACATTCAACTGTGTCAGACACTTTAATTCACATTTTATTATTAGTTTGTTAATAAATGGTATATCCTGCTTCAAAACAAGTGATTTCACTAAAACACTCTTTATAGTCATAGATGAATATACCATAAAAAAAAATAAATACAACACTGTAGACGTAAAAGTCCCAAACCATATTGAATTAATTAGGAAAAAGAAATCTTTCGATCCATTTGAAGCTAATTTGATTCTCAATTTCTTCCTTTAGTAGAAATGTTATTCAACACAATTGAAATTGTTCCCATACAATATTCAAATCGGACAGAAAAGATAACATTCCATTGAAAAACTCCTAACAGCATTCACCAAATATGAAGTAGGAAAAATGTGCGTTTTGTAAGGAGCTGTTTAATGCCATATTTCACCTTTGTTACTGAGACTGTTCCACCAGTCTGAAACAGCTATTAATGAGCTTGTGGATCTTGATGTATGAAGGAAGTCGGTGCTATTTTCTTCTAGCCCAGCTTCATTACTTCATCACAAAGCATAAGTTACCCAAAGGAACTACTGGAGGAAAACTCGCTGTCTGAGGAGCAGCAACTCTGTGTTTAAGCACACTGGAAACAGGACACAAATATAAAGGATTCTTTTAAATTGATTTTAAAAAAAAAGGAAAAAAAAAGAGCACATTCATTGAAGAGCTGTAAGATTTCCATCCAATAGTTGCAATCAGCTGAAGAAATATATGATGGGTAATAAATATTTTTGCAAGAATGTTGTCAGATATTTGGCGAGATTCTGTAGGAATGAAGTGACACTGATCAGAAATCAAGAAACCAAAAAGGTTAAGTGTTTGGTTTATATAAAAGGCAGCAAAGAGAACGAGGGTTATTTTGTAATGCTCTTCAGACAACTATAAACTTAGTGCAAAGAAGAAATAAATAATACATTTTATATCTCCCTAAAGAATAGGACAAAAGACTTTAATTGTAGCAGTAAGAATTCAGATTAAGTGTTAAGATAAACTTTGCAACTATGGAAATTATTAAGCAGAGGCCTTATATCTAAGAAGTGTTGAGTCCTGATATTCATTGCAGTAGAATATAATTTGAGACAATAATTAAAGTTTTCTTTACAAGAGAGCTCATGTGGAGCACTGCCATTGCTATAAATAAAAGGACAGAGGTCATTGGTTTTAAACTTTCTGAAACCCAGTAGATCACTGAGTCTAGAAGGTATTTATCTAACAATATCAGGTGTCTCATTTAGGCTCATTATGGGAGTTTATCCCTTTCTCATGTAGTATTTGTTGCTCTGGCAACTGGATACTATATTACATTATATTCTGTTCTTGTGTCACACTTTCTGTGCTGCTAACTGATGCAAGCAGAGATTTCTCCGAGTTGGAAGGTGAAGGTATATATCCTTTAAAGAGGAAATGGATATTTTTTATTTTCAATATGTGAAATCATAACACTAAATACCTGAAGAGTATGGAATCCCCTGTATCATTCTCAGCTTTTAGGCATTCTTGGGATCATGAAGCAGCTAAAGCACTGTGCAAGAACAGAAGATCTAGCGCTAGTGATGGCTACTGTGTCTTATCCCGAGAACAGAAATAGTGAAAATGTGTAGAAATCCTAACCAAGAAAAAAAATGAAGCAAAACATAGACACTTGAAGGTAACAGAGGGAGCTGCAAAGAGATGAAAATGGCTTAGAGTTGCTAGTTAGAGAATAAAACAACAGACCCAAAATATAGACTTGAAATGTGCAAATGTAATGTAATTTTAACAACTGATTAAAACTTTCTACAAAGCCAGTACAGACCTTCACCTCAAATACAAACTGAACTGGTTGTTGTTTTGCTGTTGTTTTTGAAACTGTTGCATCTATACATGGTAAAGATGAATGAGGAGGTTATTTTCATATTTATCCTCAATCATAACTCTCCAGTAGTCAACAGTACTAGTATTTCCAAGGAACTTAAGTTTAGTTTATACTGAAGTAATCAGAATTCTCAGATGGAAAACTGTATGCTCTGAAATCCCTTCAGATTGAGTAGAATACTCTACTTTCATTCACATTTTTTATGATATTTTATTTTAAATGTCATTATTTGAATACTACTTATTATTAAATATTTCTCTAAAACAGATCAAAATCAGGTCTGCTGTTAATACTTTTTACATCTTTTTCCTTTTTGTTTTCCACTGAAGTAGATCCAATAAGAAAAAGAAAAACAACAAAGGATAAAAATACTCAGAAGTCCAGACATGTCTCTAGTGTGATCATCGACAAACTAACAGATGTTAGTGAGATTGTTTTTTGTGAATATTCCTACTCTGTGCTATCTTAAAATGGCCAAAATTTCAAACAGAAATATCAAACAAAGATATATTTCTGTTGTGAATGATTTTTTCAGATAAAAATTTTATTTAAATAAGAGTGTGACATAACAGAGCTTGATGATAAGGTCATGCTATTAGAGGAAATACATATGGGAAAATCAGGTTATATGTGTTATAGCTAAAGAATTAAATGTGCTTATAGCTGGAGGATTATATGTGCACACACAGTTCTCGATGTCACTTAGCTAAGATTTCAAGTTTCATAATGTTTATCTCCTATTCACTTACATTCCTGTCTGAGCATGAAGCCTGAGTTCACTTCAAAGTGACAGGGCAATATGAACAAACAAATCCCTGGGTATTCATACCCTTACAGATTACTTACCCACCCCCTTCACATGATTGTGTGGGCAATCTGTGATCTTCTTGCTTCTCGTTGGGTACCTTTGCTGTCTTTCAGACAGATTGTATTCTTGTCTTCATTGTAGCTGTTGTTCATGTTCTCTGTCCTTCAAGCCCTTCAATTTTTCTGGTTTTTGTTGACTCTGGAGGCCATGTTTTGGCTAACCAGATTGTGTACATTGAGAAAATTTAATTTGGAAATTTACAGCTTGTGGCTTTGTTCTCCAGCAAGTCTGGCTACTCATGTTAAGAAAGCCAAGTAAATGGCATACTAAATCATACAATATTATAACTCTAAGTGATTTATGCTACTTAAAATGTTACTTATTTAGGCTAAACAAATAATTGCTGCTAAAAAGGAGAGTTACCTGATTGTGCAGTCCAGTTGCTGTCCAAGGATGATCCAGATGGGGCTCCACCAGTGATCTGTCATTGGTAAAAGACCTCATTGCTTTGAGGAGCACATGTGAGAGGCATCCAAGCACAACGGGAGGCTATCAACCTGTAGCCATGCTGTTTTGCAGGGACAGCTCAAAGAAAGTTCACTTAGGCTGTCATATTTATGGGATAAAAGTGTTTGAGTAGTCAAAACTGCGTGTAAGGTTCATTAGCAGTGTTCAATGTCACTCTGCTCCTTGTGATTTTTTCGGAGTTCTCAGCCTGGCTGTGGACAGGCCTTTCCCTCCTCTGCATCCTGTACCAAACTGCTGCTGCTTTTTTGTTTAAGGTGTGTCTGTGTCTGGGCAGTTTGAATGCAATTGTAGCAATATCAAAGCTTCTGATTACTAGCACCTGAAACCTGAAAATAAATAAATAAATTACACAACTGTCAGACAAAAGCAGATTCTTCTTCACCCAAAGTTGTCCTTTAGGAAACTGTTAAAGGATAGATAGAGATTTAGTTAATTAGATTTTAAATCATTCAGTTAGTGGAAAATAAACCAAAGATCCTTGATAGGAATTTGGGGTTGGTATTGATTTCCCTTTTTTAGCAACAGAAAATCAAATACTCTGGTTCACTGTGGTACAATTGCAAAGGTTAAACTTCTGAGCAAATGTGAAGAAAATCACTGTTTGTAATACAACATTGTCTAAAAATCCAAAGGAACTATTTTGGCCACTAGAACTCAGGAAGAAATATCACTTTAGGAAAGACTTAAATTGTTACAGAAGTGGAGAGCTTGTTAAAAACAGAAATCACAATTTTTTTTCATGTATTTTTTGCCCAGTGTTTCCTTATCCAAATTCTGTATCTATAATTCAGAGTAAATAACAAGGACAAATTTTCAGATAGTAAGGGAGTAAAATAAATGCTTGCAGAAAAAGTTGGCAGCTTCATTCTATAGAAACTTTCAGCACTAAAATAAATGCTTGCAGCACTGGCCTCAAAGTCCTTGCTTGTCTTCTCCTTCACACAAAAGTTACCTTCTGTGTTTGCTGTGCCTAAATCCTCCTTATAGCTAAAATAGAACAGAGAAAGAAAAATCTATTTCTAAACCACTTTTGTTATTTCAAAATTTACTTTCATTTTTCATTAAAACAAATGTTGTGTCATTTTAAAATGTGTCATGTTAAAAAAAAATGGTTGAGGTGGCAGTTCATGTAGTTCTTTGTAGTTTACTTACCAGAATTTACTAAAATCTAGGAAATGTTGAATGTACTGTGAGAACCTATTTGTCTAAGTTCAAGGATGTGCATAATCTATAAGTTAAGACATATAGTATTCAATGTAGTTGCCCACACATGGATTTGCAATGCTATTTGAAATACCCACTGCTGACCTCCAGTTATGTTACAGAGTGATACAGGGCTCCCCTCGAGTTTTTGTCTTCCAATTATACGCAGATTTTTGGATTTGAATGCTTTGGTGTACATCAAATATAATTACACACGTATGTGGTGGCAATGAATCAATTCTGTTAAAAAGGAATCAATTTTGAAGTTAAGATACATAAATTTAGATGTTTACATGTGAAGCAGGTATGTAAGCTCAGATGCACAGAACTCTCTTCAGCTTATTCCAAAATAGACTGCGCTGAACGGAACCTCTGGTCTTTACAGGGCACAGGTTGCCTTCAAGCAGCTAACTAAATTCACATTTTAATCACAAGAGATCAGTGATACAGTTGATGGAGTTGAGAGAGGAATTCATCTTATTCTAAAGCAGATACGTATATTAGACTGCATTATGTGTATTGACTTTCATTTCCCAGAATGAAAATACAAAATTTTATGTGAGAAGTGGATGGCTAACACTGTAGATACGTAATGTCTGTGGAAGAAATCCCACTTCTAAGTCTTGAATCAGGAAAGCATTTTTATTCACATCAGTCTCTATAGTAATACTCAAGTTCAAATTTCTTCATGTTGCAAATCAGCTGGTATGTCTATGAAAGCCTTCATTCATAAATAGTAGCCTTTTTAAAAGAAAGCTTGACACAAATAATTCTCAGCCAAGGACTTTGTTTTTATAGAACCAAAGCATGGCTTTTCAATGAAACTAGCTTTGATGAAAATATTTCACGTAGGCCTGTTAATACTGTTATTCTCTTCACATATCCCAGTAGGCCTCTTACAGAAGGTACTCACTTTTAACAATGGTTATATCTTATACAAAAAAACATTCTTGTTATTGGAATGGAGCAAACATATACAGATCTGTTCATGTACATAAATATATATAAGTATGTAGAACTATAGAAATTATTTTAAAAAGATATATCATTTAAAGGTTAATACTCAAATATTCTTCATTTATAGTAGCTTAGTGCAAGTTTTAAAAAAAAATCACACATGACTTCTAGATGTTACTTACCATTTTCTAGCCATGTAATTTCACTGTTAGACTTCTAATTGGAACTGAAACCTTATGCTGTCTGAGTACCTATTTTTCTAGTACAATAAATTTAAACTTGACACAATGGTTTTATATTGTGCTACAGAAGTTTGTTTAGATGCAGAAAAGATGAATATTGGCAATATAATAAAAACCTGGGAAACAGTATGCATGTTTTATATTGCAAATCAGTACGTGGTTTCAAGGAAAACTATATTCAAAACTGTTGGAAATGTTACCAACAAATCTCCCTTGAATCCTGTTTTGCATATTGTTGGTCTTAAGAGGAAATGTGTCTTGGGAAAGCTGCCTCTGAACTACTGAAATTGACTCTAAGGAGGCAACATATCATAACAAATAGAACAAAAGTATGACTTAGGTGTTACTTAACATAAAGTTTTAATTATTGTCTTATATCCTGATGATGAATGACAGAACAGAGACCTGGAGGTCAAATAATGTCGTTACATGAGAGTTGATCATGCTCTAGCTAAAAATTATGATGACTTTGTTCCCTGCCTCCATATTTAAAAACTATTTAACTTTTAGTTTTACTAGAGATTACTTTTTTTGTCATAATATCATGCAGAACCAACAATTTTCAACAATTATATCCTGTGGTATAAAATGTTAAACAATAACTTAAGGAAATGTTATACATAAAGAGACAAGTAGCAGGAGACCTTGGCCACTGCATTTACGAGATGACTGAAATAGTCTTGGACTCATAATGATGTAAGAGATAAACTGGAATTATTAGTAACACGAAATAAATGACCTAAGAAAACAAAAACAGGGCTGTGTTTACCTTACAGAATTACATAATTGTAAACTGATTTCTTTGTCTTTCACAGCTGAATTTCAAGAGTAAATGTACAGTCCTATCCTGGTTAATGTAAACTTACATATAGTCATTCACGCTCCTCACCCTTCTTCTTTCATCAAGATGTTTTTGAAGGAAGATTCTTCAACTGTTGAAAGTTGCCTGATACGCTTATTACAGTTACCCAGTTAAACCTGTACCTTTAGTCAGAAGGTGATGACTTTTCAAATGAACTTCCAATGAAGTTATTTGAACCCTTTCACTGACCTTCTCTTTTGTAACATTTACAGTTTTATCTCAAAGTGTTTTGTTTGCCTAGAACCAAGCTATCTATAGACAGTCTGAGTAAATTCATGGCATGTAAGCACGTTTCAGGTTCTTATTCAACAGGAAAAAACTGTGTGTGAGAGAGATAACGTTATAGTGATAAATCTGTTTAACAATGAATACAGAAAAATTCCAGCAACAAAGTAATAATTTTGTTAATTTATGTCTTCCATCACAGATTAATATTTTACTGCCCTAGAACATACTACAGAAGTTGTAAATACATCAGAGAAAGATAGAGTTCATAGAAAGTAATTAAAATTTGTAAAGTAACAGTGAAGTGCATTTTCTATGCAGAAAAATCTTCATGTACACAGCTAAAGCACACATACTTTTTAAATATAACCCAAAGAATGCTCAACAGTTTAAAAGAAATTGATCATACTAATGTGATGGTATCTCAATTCACTAAGCAAATCTTTTCATCAGAATCTGTCAGCTTATTACAAAGTCAAAAAACCTGTTAGTTAGCTTAAAGTTTAAAACCTTTTCCTGGATAGCTGCTGCATTTATTTCTAGTTTAGGGTTCTTGCTCTTGTGCATATATTACAAACCAGGAATTAAAGGAATGGAATTTGTAGCAACTGAAATAATTCTGAGAAGTATTGTTTCTGCAGGTTTGACCTATCTTGATAGACTGAAATGATGGTGATGAAAACTGCAATCTTAATAAATCTCCTGCAGCTAAAGGTTTAAAACTCACACTGTTTCAAATTAGTGAGGACAGCAATATTTATTTGCTGCTGATTTCTAGCCAGCATGACTTTTCAGCAGGAAGCACTTTATAAGACTTAAACTTATGTTCACAGAAGTTGCAAAATAGCATTTAAGATATACATAGTAGGAAGATTTTTATATTGAACAGACACAAATAAAACCTATTGTAATATCTGGCTTTGATCTTTCCAGAAACAGAAAGCTACATTTTCTTGCTAAATATTTTACAGTTCACAGAATGGACTACAAGCAAAGGAAACCTAGAAAGGATAGGAAATAAAGGCAGCTTACACGTTACTGACCCTGCATGTTGTAGGGCAATTGAACAACTTCATAGTACATCAAATCCTGTGCTTTCCAGCAGGTTGCCTATGTGAAATAATAGCTGGGAAGGTGTTAATCCAGGTGACATTTTTGTTATGTTTGTTTGTTTGCTTGCTTGTTTTCTTCTTCAAAAGGGAGTTGGATGACTAGATAGCAGAAGGAAACGTAGAGTAAAACTAACAGTGGAAGGAGTTACCAATAACAGAGTCAGCCACAGCAAAGGATAAAAGAACATCACAGGCCTTGCCATTAGATTTATCTGTTTCCAAAACTCAGGCTTTATTATTCTGAAACAGTTTTGAAACACCCATAATCATGTTCAGTCTGCTTTTCTTTTATGACCTGACATTTAGCTACATGCTAAAGCAAATCTATGTCTTCAAAAGAGGTGATATGATTTACCCAAATAATTATAAATCTATCTCAATGTTCCCAATTAGCTTTGAAGGTTCTATGAAACGTGTGGTTCAGGTTCAGTGGATATCCTGCTCAAGATACCATAATATTTTCTTCCTAGATCATGTAGCTTCTGCAACTGAATGAAATACCTTGGTTACCACAGACTTATGCCCATATAGACTTCACCACTGACAAAATGATAGTGGGACAAATCTCCTAAGGACTCAGACCACCCCAACATTGTCATGGACTTCAGTAATTTGTGTTAGCAGTTACTGGGGAAAAAAAAGCATCATCTGAGCTCATTAATGAATTTTCACAGTCATGGGAAAGACATTTTTTTATAGATGAACAGTAACAGTGTCCACTTATTTTGAATAAAAGGTAACAGGTACCATGTAACCACCTTTTCAGGTAGAACTTCATAATCTAGCTAGTTTAGGACGAGAAGAGGAATCTGCAATGAAAAAGTGGGATTAGTGTTACAGCAGAAAACCTTATTTCCTTTAAATCAACATGATTCAGTAATTTAGGAGCAGAGACACTCTAGGTGGATAACTTCAATCGTTTGGCATTACATTACCTGGTAATGTTGAGCAATCTAAAATACTGTAAGTAGAATTTATATGCATAAAAATTAATCAAAAGTTTTCCAAAGAAACATTTTTTTTAGAAAAGTAAACACAGGATTTTGTCGAAAGTTGAACACTTCTGGCAATTTTTTTAATTATCTAAAAAATGAAACATTTCAGCACCTTGTGATTATAACACTTTCCTTTTAATCCAGATATTGCTTTGCTGAAAAGAATGAAAGACCCAAACCTAAACAATCATGATTTCATATTGTGATACATTTCTACAGAAATATATGCCTTGTTCTTTTAGAAAAACAAGCATCAAAAAAAAAAATCAGATGACTCAGGAAATGCAAAACAGGTTCAAATCTGTCTTAACTGAATGAAAAGTACAGGTTATTGTCATTTGAATAACACATGCTCTGTATTTGATGTGCTGGCCATCTTCCAAAATGGATAATTACATTCTGCTTACCTGAAATCCTCCTGCTGTTTTACTTGTAAGATGTATTATTCGTTACATCCTGTTCCAAAATATTAATGATGCTGTCTTCAGAACACTATTGTTTCTTTTTTAAAAAGCATTAAAAATTATACTTTCTGTAGAATGAATGCCTTAAACAATAAACAGTGACAGATATTATCTGACATGCAAAATGATTAATTCTAGAACAAAAGATCTACCTGTCTCTTTTTGAGCCTTCAGCAATATGAAATAAACTTTGGGAAAAAAAAGTCCACAGCACCTGTCATGTTAGAAAACTGGGTTTGAATAACTTCAAGACCAACTAAAATTAAAAAAAAAGGAATCTAGAGGATTCTTCTTAACTGATGCAGCTAGTATAAACATTATGATCAAAGATTAAACTGGACATTTACCTACCAAAAGGAGAAGGATTTAATTCTTGCATAGATTTTCCTTTTTCAAGGTCTCAAGTGTTTGAAGTATTAATGGTACTATGTAATTATGTAAACAGATAAATATCCACTGCCTGTACTGATTAGTTATCCCACTCCTGATCAGTATTCGTCCTGGTTATTTGTAATTCAAATATATAGGAGGAATTTTTTACATATATTACCATTATTTGAAGTTCCTATTTGTACTTTTGGAATAGTTCGCTACAGCACTATGGTAAATTGTTATTTCTTTTCTACATTTTTACATCTAGCCAAGTTCCCTGTACACATACCTCTGTCACAAGAAGGTCAGGTGGACTTTTTTCCATTTTCATTTTCCAGGCAAAAAAATTGAATGTATGTGGGCCCAAATATCACTTCTGGCAAGCTTATATATCTGTTCTGGAAGGCACAGTGTTTTTATACCATTTCAGTACTTTTCACCTACTGGCTTTTCAGCTATTCATATCATCTCACAATTCAAATGCTAATAATGAAAGCATTTATTCATTATTGCTAAGATGGAGAATGTAGATATGTCAATGAAGAATCCCTTCCCATTTCCCTTCCCTTGCCATTTCCCTTCCCATTTCCCTTCCCATTTCCCTTCCCATTTCCCTTTCCTTCCCCCTCCCCTCATTTCAGGTGATGTAGCTGTTAGAACTTACCAAATGAACCATCTATAATAAAGACAGAAATTCAACTGTTGGTTTTAAAATATGTAAAATAAAAAAATGTTTACCTGATTCCTAAATTTTGGCATACGTCCTTAGGAAGGGTGTATCACCTTCCATTAGGGGTTTTATAGCTGGCATTTAATTTTCACTTTCAGATCTACCTAGAGCAATGTGTTCTCCAAATCTTTGTCATGCCTGGCTTTCATATGATAATCAGGCTTGCCATATGTTTAAGAGATTGGCTTCTCACTTAACTGCTTTAACATGCAGAAATAATCAGCATGACTCAAAGCCAAATTCAATAGCTTGATGAAAAGAACACTCATGAAGCAACTGTCCATCAGTTTTTCATACTGTGACAAAATGGTTTTCATTTTACTGCAATTATTTTGAGCAGTTGTTCTGTGTTCACAGGATTCTGCTTTAAACTTCATTTTGAGAACAGACCTGAGTTAATTGCAGTAAAATAGCTATTGTACTTATGCATACATTTTGCTTCACGGGCAGAATAAACAGAACTCAAGTTGCTATAGGCCAAAATACTAATTTAACACAATTCAAATCACATATGTAACCACATTAGAGATAGCGTAGCACCTGTCCCAAGTCACTATGTCACAGAGCTTATATTTGTGTCATGAATCAAAACCTAGTGCAGCTGTTTTGCTGAGTGAAAAACCTGTCCAAAAGCTGCTTACCAAATCAAATGGGGTTTCCTTGTGTTATGACTTGACTATTGGTCCAAATTTAAGCAGTGAAAATAAAAAATAGATAAAACTTTGTCACTGGTTTACACACACAAGGGTAGACATTTAGAATCTTCATTGAAAAGCCTGGATAATCCATTTTAGGCTAGAAGGATACACATCACATACCTAACACAAAACTTACTGCATCCTTAAAACTGCTGGATTTGATAAAGCCCTAAATGAACTTCACCTGCTTGTACATCTTAATATAAGATAAAACCTTACAATTTTCTGTAAAAGGTGACTTTATTTCTCAACCTGTTCCCATAAAAGTTGTAGGAAACCAGGTAAATATATTTCCCTTAATCACATGATTCTGTATAATAGTTTTATTATAATGTCAATATTATGCAGTCTGTATATTGCCAATCAGCTGAGATCATAAAATTGATTTTCTACCCATTTACCTGGAATTAAAACTACATTCACAAGCTGCACAAAAGTCTAGGTTGCTTCATACTTTGCCATTTTTATAAAAATACCTGTATGTGTATGTCTGTTGTACAATTTTTGCTTAAAGAAGAAAAATAGCAACAATTACACCCCTTTCCAAGAATCTTAGCATGACATCATACACACATTTTAGGTTAAATATTAAGATCAACATAGAAATGCTAGAAAAAATCTCAAGAGATAAATCAGTGATTAAAAACTGCTTAAATTTTCTGGGAAAATTTTATTTTAAAAATCCCCTTCTATACATTAAATACAAGAAATTCTTTATTGAGGTATTTTTCTCCAGAAATGTCATACATTAATATCTGAATTGTTTTTTTTCATCACTTTCAGTGAATGTGCTTCACCTTCTTTATTTGGGTGGATTTTAGGAAGTCAGGTATATTTGCCTTATTGTATGTAAATATCCTTGTATTCTTTAAGTAAGCATATAAATAAAATGACATCAGCTGTGTTATTTTCTGTTCACACTATCTTCTATAATTACTATCATGTCAGAAACCAGGTAGAGCTGGTTATATAACATATAAGCATATAGCACATTTTGTATAGATATATAGCACGTATATAGAATCATAGAACAAGCAGGTTAGAAGAGACCCACCGGATCATTGAGTCCAACCACTCCTATCAAACGCTAAACCATGCCCCTCAGCACCTCGTCCACCCGTGCCTTAAACACCTCCAGGGAAGGTGTATATATATAACTTGGCTTAGTTTATTTTGGTGCATTTTTAAAACAGGATTTTAGAGGACACAAGATCAACGTGGAACTAATTGATAGAGGAGTTGATCGCAGTCAAGTGACTGAGTGAGAGCAATCAGAGCATAATTACATTTAAATGTTATACACTAGCAAAAGTCAAAGTCACATAAGATTTCAGCAAAGGAGGCACTACTAAAATGTGACAGTTCCTAATAATAACATGAAAGGTCACCATGTCTTAGAAGGAACATGAATTATCACTTAAGGATATGATAATACCTTTGCAGGAGTGGCAATATAGTTATCTCATGTCACTCTATTTCAGGCCTTTTACACCTTAAGCTGAAGCCGCCCATGTTAGCTGCTTTGACAAGCATGTTACTGGACTGCATGGCAACTGTGTAGTTCTGCTATATGGTGTCACCATTACTAGTAGCAGCTCATAATGCTTGTAGATTTGTTTTAATTGGTTTAGCTGTAATAAGAATTTCTCTAATTGACTAGTTGTCCAGATCTAATTTGTTTTAAGTCTGGTTATCTTTTTATGATACCAATACAGTTTTACATAGATAGCAGTAACAAGCAGTTGTTCCAGGTAGAATAAGATATTTAGACCTAACACAAAGGATTGTAGAGAAATACAGAGTTGGTACAAAAGCAGGGGACCTGGGAAGGTCAGCTAAAGAATGGTAAAACATTCTATCTACATTATTATTATTTGTATAATGGTCATTCTTTAATTGGGTTTAAGATTTACATTATACCGAGAATAAATGTGTGGCTTTACTTATATCTACATAAGGCGCGCTCCCCCTTTAATGCATAAAGAGGATTTTGAAGGTAATACATTTGTGTACATTCATATACTTACAAACTATGTTTAGATGTTTCAACTGAAGCTAGATAGGTTGGGAGAGATGTAGATTGTATCTAAGTTCTTTGCATTTTAATGCAGAAAGTAGTTTTTCACTGAGTCATTATTATTCAGTCCTTTTCTGTATATTTCGTACAAGTTTTTCAGTTTTCTACACTTGATGTATTTTCATTGTAAAAAAAATTACAAAGAATATAAAATATTTTTTCAAGATTAAATATGCTATCATAGATAATTAAGTCACATTTGATTTGATCCTCTAGTTAATGTGAGAAAAGCCTCAAAACCAAAATCATTTGCATTATTTCTAATGCTGATTTCATATTTTACTTTGATCAAAATACTTGATATTGTCAGAAAATAATTTGTTGTCTATAAAAGAAATGCTCATTTAATCATTACTGATGTTAAAAATGTTATATTAAAGTGAGAATATAGGAAAAATGTGTTTTCATAAAAATGACTGAATAAAAGCTTTTCTAATCTAGCATTCACATTTAGTGTTTCTTTTGCCTAGAGAACCCTACAATTCTTTGTTATTGTTTTTATTATTATTACTATTACCACTACTACCATTACTAACTTCTGCCAAGAAAATTTAGAGCATTTTTAAGTAAATGTGTTCATAAAGTCCTGACATATGAGAAATTTTCTGGTTTTAATTGAAATAGTAAGCTGCTTTATGCTGCCCAGCCTGGCTTGAATTTTCCTTTGTTTCAGTAAGTTTTCATTTTAACAATGCCTGATAAACCTACCTAGGTCTTTAGAATCCTAAGCATTGTGTTCCACTGGTACCAAAAATATGATCTATCTACAAAAACACCCTGACAGGCTAATGCAAGAATTTTTTTATAAAGTTGATGGCAATTTTAGACGAAGAAATTCCTCCCCTTTTCTTTCATTATTAGACACTTTCTTAATGATTTTTTGTTGTTATTTCTGGTCTAGATAATTTTGAATCAGTAAAGGAATAATGTGCTTATGGTCTCAGTTTTACTGACACATATGCGAGGGAGGCAAGATGAAGAACAAGCAAGAATTTGACATGTAGCTCCAAACTAAGATAATCTAATGGCAATGGCTCCCTTTTACCTAGAAAAATAGTCATCTTCTGAAAAACATGTAATAAATTTATATGTACCTTGTCTTGAGGTTCCATATATCCACCTACAGCTTTACCTATATGAACATATGAAAAATATGACCCTGATTTTCTGTAAATAAAACGAAGTCAGTTGATAGAAGAGCAGGTACATGCCAATTCACAATTGATTCATGTCAGAATTTTTGTACATGCTACTGTTATTATGTCTGACTTTCTTCCCATTAATTTCTAAATTTCCACTCTTAAACAGATAAAAAATAATTCCACTATATGCTATTTTTAATAGCTTCCAATTCTTTTCCTGAGATATCAAAGATTGAAGAAATAAGGTTAGTGTAAAATCAGGCTCAGTCTTTTTTAGCTGTGTATGCAATTGCACTTTGAAAGAAGATGGCGAGTTAATCAGATGAAATAGAAAATTATGTTACAGAACCAAGCCTACATTAAGTTTATCATTATTTCTGTTGGGATTGAGACTGGTTTAACGTTCCTAGAACTGTGCAAGTTGCTCACAGGTATGGTCCTGGACTGTGGGACTCAGTATCTGAAAAAGTAAGTCCAGGAACCAGGGGAGTGGTGGAGACCAGGTGAGAAATTTCCCATTGCCTAACTGAAGGTTGTAGTTTGCTCTTTTACAAGCAATGGAAACACTGGCAATTATTTTCGCTCTATTTTTAAAAAGACCAAAACATCCTTTAGATTCATTAATTGTATTAAAGTTTATTTATTTAAAGGTAGATATGTTACTTAAGTTGCTTGTTCCAAATATTGTTCTTATATATGTAATACCAAAATTTCATGTTCATATGTTTGAATATGTCTTTCCCAACCAAATGTGCCAACATTACATGAGTTGCTGAGAAGAAAAATCTAGCTGCTTCAGATATAATATCACTAATGTATCTTCTGCCTCTGAGAAAGTTATTTCTGTACACACCACTAGTTCTCCAAGCTGGTATTAATTGCAAGTTGTGTTGATAGAACTACTTTTTTCTTGGGAGTGAAGAACTGAGTTTTTCCTGTCTTTACCACTCCTTTAAAGAAATAATCTGATTCTTACACATGAAGAGAGGATAATGCTCATTTCCTACCACCTCATACACTGCAGAAACTGACATCTAACAGCATAGGCCACTGTTTCATTGAAGACACACAGAGCTATTTTTAGGCATGAGTACTTTG
>WAAB01014725.1:0-40780 GCA_013389865.1 Piaya cayana | reverse complement strand
CTGTGTGCAGTTCTGGGCCCCTCACCACAAGAAGGAAGTTGAGGCTCTGGAGCAAGTCCAGAGAAGAACAACGAAGCTGGTGAAGAGGCTGGAGTACAAGTCTTATGAGGAGCAGCTAAGGGATCTGGGGTCGTTTAGCCTGGAGAAGAGGAGGCTGAGAGGAGACCTCATTGCTCTCTACAACTACCTGAAAGGAGATTGTTGAGTGGAGGGAGATGGCCCCTTCTCCCAAGGGACAGGTGATAGGGCAAAGAAGAATGGCCTCAAGCTCCACCAGAGGAGGTTCAGACTGGATATCAGGAAAAAAATTCACAGAAAGGGTCATTGGGTACTGGCAGAGGCTGCCCAGGGAGGTGGTTGATTCACCTTCCCTGGAGGTGTTTAAGACACAGGTGGATGAGGTGCTGAGGGGCATGGTTTAGTGTTTGATAGGAATGGTTGGGCTCGATGATCTGGTGGGTCTCTTCCAACCTGGTTATTCTATGATTCTATGATTCACCTTTTACTAAGAATGACTTTTTTTCCCCAACCTTACATCCTCCTGTTCTTTTCCAGGTTTTTTTTTGTTTGTTTATTTACTATTTTATATAGATTTTAGGTATTCTAGGAGTTTAGTAAGTTGTTTCATATGGTAAATTTTATACAATGTGCTTTGGTCAACATCCATCTAAATCCACAAGTCTCCCTGTAGATGCTTCATCTGAACTGTTCTTTCTCTTGAGTAGTCACAAATCTGCTGTTAAGCCATTTTGAAATTCAAATACAGACAATAATATAGGATATAACCATATTAAGCACAACAATTGAGCATAACATGGAGCTGTGTTAACAATCTTCTCCTGTAGTGATGAACTGTTAATTATCATCTTACATTACAAGCCTGAAAGCAATTATGAACAGAGAGCTGAATGCACCTTCTGAATCTGGTGTTCCGAAAAGCTAACTTTTTTTTTAATTTACAGAGAATTTATCATATAATCATCAAATGTCCTGAGTTAGAAGAGACCCACAAGGACCATCGAGTTCAACTCCTGTCCCTGCATAGGACAACTCCAACATTCATAGTCTGTGTCTGAGAACAATACTAGGAAATAATGGAATATCAATATTATAATGCTACTTGATGCCATCTAAAAGCTTTACTGAAGTGTTTGTCCACTTTTTTCAAAGAGAATACTGTTGGTTATCAAGACAGATTCAGAAACAGGACAGGAGAACTGGTGATGATGCTGGGACATCATAGGATCTCATTAAAAATCTGAAAAGACTGAAGTTATATTTGTGGAGATGAATCATATGAATATGAATCACTTTAAAAACCAAACAAATTCACAAAAGAACCACCCCTACCAACAAACTTCAAACCTACAGAACAGCCTAAAAGAGAATAGATTTGAAACTATTGTCCCTTGTCTTTATAGTGAGGATGATATTCTGTGAAACTGAAAGGAATCTGATTCAAATCTGTGTGGGAAAATTCTTCACACAGTATATAATTAAACCACAAAATGCATTTGTACAGGTTAGTACTGAGACCAAGACTAAGCAAAATTCCAAAAAGGTCTGAATACTCATATAAGGAT
Organism: Piaya cayana; assembly: GCA_013389865.1. Classification (NCBI taxonomy): domain Eukaryota; kingdom Metazoa; phylum Chordata; class Aves; order Cuculiformes; family Coccyzidae; genus Piaya; species Piaya cayana. The sequence continues at coordinate 39,197 of WAAB01014725.1, read as the reverse complement.
GAAGAAATTGCAAAATATTTGTAGTGTTGGCTGCCAATGCATTTTCAAGGATTGGTAAAATTCAAGATGCAACCAAACCCTTAACAGTTTTATTGGGCTGATTATTTGCCATAGTCGTATGCAGTTCTTCTATGAAACAGCTCAGCTTGACAATCGTGAGAGACAATGTGCCAAAGTAAAAGGACCTTGATTCTGTTCTAGTGGGGAACCAAGAAGAGCTTTTCCATCCAAAACTGGACTTTATGCATTTTCTTCTTCCTTCAATGGATTTTCTTTCTTCTCAGTATAGTTATCTTGCTGCATAGTTTTGTAGATAGACACACATCTGTTCTGCTCATGCAAGAGTTAGCCAGCTGTGTGCCAGCTGTTAACATAGCACTATATCTGAGCTAATGAGCCTTGCTGAGGTGGTTTTTTTTATATAAATGTTCCAAGGGCTCTTAATCAGCAGCAGATACTCCACTGAGTGATATATGACATCATTTTCTCTGCTCCCTCATTCTTGTATGACTGTACTGTAGACTGTACACAGACATTTAGTGACCTGTTCAGCAAACAAGTATATCCTATTTACATTTATATGGTGTCATTAACAGCTGTGAATTTGAATATGATATATTCATCACTTTATTCATCAAGTTAGGTGCCTGCAAACAGAATAGCATGCTCATTACTTGCCAATTTATTCAAACCTGTGTGATTTTTATTATTTAAGCTGGTCACATGAATTACTTGAAGCCCAGAAAGCCAACTGTATCCAGGACTGTATCAAAAGAAGTGTAACTAGGAGGGTGAAGGAGGTGATTCTGTCCCTCTGCTTGCTCTTGTGAGGTCTCACCTAGAGGCTTGTGTTTGGTTCTGGATTTCTCAGCAGAGAAACAACATGTATCTGTTAGAGAGAGTCCAGAGGAGGTCACAGAGGTGATCAGGGGGCTGGAGCACCTCCTATACAAGGACAGCCTGAGAGAGTTGGACTTGTTGCAGCTGGAGGCTGTGGGGAGACCTTATAGCAGCCTTCCAGTACTGAAAGAGGACTGACAGAAAAGCTGGAGAGGGACTCCTTGTCAGGAGTGCAGGGATAGGACAAGGGGTAATAGTTTTAAGCTGAAAGAGGGTAAATATTAGAAAGAAATGTTTTTCTGTGAGGGTGGTGGGGCACTGGCATGGATTGCCCAGAGTAGTCATGTCTGCCCCATTCCTGGAGATGTTCAAGGCCGGGTTGGATGAGGCTTTAATCAGCCTGATCCAGTGGAAGGTGTCCCAGCTTAATTCTGAAAGGGTGGAACTGGATCATATTTAAGGTCTTTTCCAACTCAAACCATTTAATGATTCTATGAATGTTTTCACAAATGAAAAATATAGATATGAGTGTTACTGCGAAGCAAGTGAAAGGGGTCATGAATATCAGTAAAACTGAATTCAAGGCTGATGTTTTTAAAATACATATTCACACTTGCAAATATTGCCTGCAGTATTCATGCTGCTCCGCTCATGGTAAGCAACTGACTGAGGGGTTTGGGGAAAAGGCTTTCCTGATGCAGCATGTTTTTTTGCTTATATAATTAGGAGCAGGCAGCTACTGTTTGCAGTAGCAGAGCTTAAACATTATTAATACATCCATTCCCCTTCTTTGCATTTGAAAGAATTTATCACTCATTAGTACATTGTCAAAGACAGGATTATGGCTTGGTCCTATGTGCACTCACAGGGAAACCCCTGCCAGCTCTTTTAGTGGCTGCCAGGAAGCCAGTGAACAGAAAATATTGTCTTTTTTTTTTTTTTCAAGCATGGAAAAATTATAAGCATTATCTTTAAAAGCAGAGTCCTTAACAATAGAGACTAAACTTATGATCCTAGGCAATAAAGGCTGTGTGCACCTGTGGTCAGGAAGTCTCAGTGTCCATCCCAACAGAACTGTGAATCTCATCCATACTCTCTTTTCTGTGTCCTTACACAGTTCGGGAAAGGCATGCTGAAAGTGGAGTAGTTAGCATAAATAACTTCTACTGGGGAGCTGTTTGGAGTTAAAGTACTGAAGCTCTGCTAGTGCGGGACATACATATATACTCATGGCATGCTGAAGATTTAAAGGTCCCTGAGCTATTTCAGAGGCATTTCCATTGCCTTACAGTGTCAGTGAAGACAAGACCTGTTCTCTTGGACAGATTTTCAGTCTTGCGTTTGATTATGTGTTCTTTAGTTTTTCTCATAAAATCATTCTCAATATATTACCATCATTAAAGTATGTAAGAATTAAATAATTCAGCAACAGTAATGGAGTAAATAAGTCTAATAGAATTTCGTTATGGCATAAATTACACAACATAGCGTTGGTCCTCTAGGAATTTAAGTGAAACTGACAAAGAACTTTTGTTGCATACATGCTGTCATTTTGCCCATTTACTCAGTTCAATCAATGGTTGTGTTACACAGTAACCTTCATATTAGGGGATGGCTGTGGTGTTAGTACAAACACACTTTTGTGAGAGGTCAGAATATTTTCCTCTGGAGCATTTTATTGAAATAGGTGAGCAAAACTTTAAAGCCACGCTTAGTGGTAGGACTTTAGGACAATTACTGGGTGTGATGCCTAGGTTAATGACAGTTACACAGTCAATTCCTTCTATATCACGTTGAATTATTATCCTTTTTGGTTTCTGGAAACATAATTAGTTGATGATGGATGGGAAGCTAAATTCAGTACTTGGGGTCAAGCCACACCTTATAATGGAAATTGCAGATACTTTCTGCATTTCGAAACATTAATTTGGGTCCAGGCTATATGACATCTTTGCAGCCTTTCAGACCATGCAAATTTAGAAAACCATAGATGATCCTCATCAGAGAAAACTCTTCAGGCTTCTCCTGCCCCTTTCAGCCACCTACTGTCCATCAGGATGTTTTGAGGTAATACAGGATGGAAATTATGTCCCTTTTGCTTTTCATTAGATACTACTTTTTATTTTTAGAAACTTAGCATTGAAGTGGTGGTTTTCAGTAGATCTGCTGAGTAAAGAGAATAATGAACATGAATTGTCTCTGGTGTTTGAACATGATTTGACAATATACTTCATTAATATTTGCAAGTGAAGTTGACTGAAAAATTAGTAGTAATTGATACTGGAAATGTGTTAATTTGTGACATTCTAAAATTTTTTGAAATCTGTTGTATTCTAGAAGGCTTTTGGGTGAAAATAACTTATTTGATTGCCAAGTCTCTGAGTACGTGACCTAGCTGAGAAGGAACTTTAAAATTGTATGTTTTTATTGTTTTATTTTAACACAAATGTGTTTTATGAAAACACAAAAATTATTCAATTTTGTTTCAATGCAAAATGAAAGCAAGCACTAAACACTTAGGAGTTTCTGTGAAATGTTGGCTTTATTTGTATTCTTAATATTTTTTAGGGCATATTTTCATCATAACAATCATGTAACATTCTTCACCACTCAGAGGGTTAGAAAGGAAGTCATGGAATATTTAAGGCTGATTTAAAAATTTAGATTTTTGTACTCTTCATTCATCAGCATGAATGTATCAGTTGAAGTTTTATCATCTTGCCAAATAGATTGACCAAAGTGAATGATTTTGTAAATCTCTGCACAGAAATTTAAAATCAGTAGAGAAGGAATGTCAAACTGTTTCTGAGGAAACAAAGCCCTGTTTTAAGACTGCACCTGCATCTGAGCCTGCATCAAACACAGATATTTTTAATATCTGAAGGGTTTTTCCACTTTAAATTATATAACATATCATAGAATTGTAGAAACAGAGAATGGTTTGTTTTGGAAGGGACCTTAAAGCCCATCCAGTTCCAACACCCCTTGCCATGGGCAGGGATGCCTTCCTCTGGACTAGGGTGCTTGAAGTCCCACCCAACCTGGTCCTGAACAACTCCAAAAACAGGGCTTCCATGGCTTCTCTGGGCTACATATGCCAGTTCCTCACAGGAAATAATTCCTTCCTAATACTTAACCTAAATCTGCCCTCTTCCAGCTTGAAACCATTCCCCCTCATCCTATCCCTGTGCACTCTGATAAAGAGACCCTCCCCAGCATCCCCAAAGCACTCTATTGGCTTTGATCTATTTAAATTTTCTTTTGCTATAATTTAAACTGTGGTCTCTTACCTTGCTACTGTATCCACATTAAGAGTGGATAACACTTTACATAATTATCATCTTTTTAGGTTTTACATGTGAACACTGCAGACCAGCAATCAATCAACTTGTACAAAAAAAATATTTGTTTTGTCATTTTAACTGAAGCGATTTCTTTATAGGATAAGGTTCTTTTCTTCATAAATTCCTGGAGTACTGTTGAGAAGCTCACAACTACTTCAGGGAAAAAAATGGAAGAACATGCAGTTCATTTCTTATTAGTAAAATTTAAAAGCACATTAAATGTATAGCTCTACTAAATAGATAATGCTTTCTTTTCATTATACTAGGGAGTCTTGGAACTGGGAATGGCTGGCAGTGTTATTTGGGGCCCTGGCAATCTGCATGTGTAAGTTGTATTTTAAAACCCAAAACTGCTCATTTTTGTCAAGGAGTCCTGAAGAATTTGTATGTTGTTTTCACTTCTTAGGTGTGTTCTTGCTCTAAGTAAACCAAACAAACCGCCTAACATCAGTCAGTAGAGCATCTGGGAAAAAAAGTGGAAGGACTATGTAGGTAAGTGTATGTTATGCCCCAGTGAATGCCCAAAGGAGCATGCATATTTAAAAAGGACCCTTGTCATGAAGACAGAAATGACATTTCCATAATGATTTTACTGCTGCTGCATGACTTACCGTATAAATTTTTAAGTCTAAGTGAAATTCAGTGCATCACAAATATATAGAAACTCTTTATGTTTTCATGGCTACCCCCCCCAATCACATTTATTTGTATAATTTTATTTTACACTCATAGATGAATTTTGATCCCTGGATACTTATAGGCAGTTTTAAAATATTGGGTAGATTTGTTTCCTAGATTTTTTTAATCACTTCAAGCCATCCGTAATCAAAGTTAACCTGTATTAAAATACCCTGAAACATGCATCAATTTATTTCTCTAATTTCAGCTCCTTTTTTTTGCTTCTTCTTTTTGCATATTGTGTAAGAATTTCTAATACATGAAACAGATAAATGGTTTATAATCCTAATAAATTCTGTTTGGGAAAGATTAAATTTCTTCACACTCACCACACAATTTGCAAGGCAGTGCTACCAGCACCAGCACAGGCCGTGGCTGCTCTCCAAGTTATTCAAGTGTCCTCTGCTTTTTCATCTTTCCTTTTTACATCCTATCACTGTATCTTTCACCAGAGACAAAAAATTAATGGAAATCTGAATTCCTGTGGAGAAAAAAATGGGTCAGAAATCTTTTAGAAACAAAAATAATTAAAAAAAAAAGAATATAAATTACTATAATTCTACAAATCTCCTAAGCCCACTAAAGGTTGATCCTGATCTTGATGCAGAACTTCACCAAAGCAGTTGTAGTGAGTCATATTTTGTTGTTATCGTTGAGTTCATGAAAATGAGTACACAAATTGTTTATTTGGGGGGGAAATAAATTCTGTTTTCTGTCTTTACTGGAGACAATGAGAAATGAGAGTTTACAAAGGGAGACCAAAGGTAACAACTGCATTTTGGCGTTCATAATTCATTTCTTGGGTCTTCCTTTGCACGTGCAACTTTGAAAGCTGGCAACAATAGGACATTAATTTCCTGCATATTCATGCATATATTCATCAGTAGCTTTGTGGTGGGGGGTGGGAAGAGGGCAGCTTGTACTTAATCCTTATCTCCCTATGTCACAAACAGTGTTCCTGTCTCATTTCCTAGTCCAATTCTAATTTTGCTTTGATGGGCAATGGACCTGGGGCACACAGAAGAATAAGAAATGTATCATTATGTCACTTGCTGTCCAAGAAAGCATAATATGTATAAGAATAATAGAATATTTAAAACTGGGGTACTAGGTATCAGAAGCACCTTGGCTTCATTGCCTTCACTCATTTCTACCATATGAATTATGCCTGGAACTCTATTCTTTTCTTAGAGTTTTTGAGAAGGGATTGTAAAAAACCAAAAAATATAAAAAAGGTGATAGAAAAAAAACCCCCAACTTCCCAGTGTTTTTATCTTTCAATTCTCCTATTGACTAATTTTAAAGGTAGACATCTGAATTATTCAGACAAGTAATATTCATAGAATCATTAAGGTTGGAAAAGACCTCTAAGATCAAGTCCAGCCATCAGCCCATCACCACCATGCCTACTAAAACATTTCCCCAAGTGCCATGACTACAGGTTTTTTAATACCTCCAAGGATGGAAGATCCCCTGCTTTCCTGGTCAGCCTGTTACAGTGCTTCATCATTCTTTCAGTAAATAAATTTTTACTAATATCCAATCTAAACTTCCCTTGACAAGAGGGGTACTCAATATTTCAATACTGATTTTTATTGTATTTCAATACTATAAGTTCCTGGGGGTTAGAAAGGAAACAAAGAACCTAGCCAGTTTTCTTCAGCAACAAGAATTTCTTTGAAAACCATGTTAATAGTTTGCAGTGAATTCTTAATTAAACAAATCTTTTGGTCTTTCTTACTCAGCAAAATATACTATTAACTTTTCTGCTAGCTTCTCTTTAGGAGTTTCACTACCAAAAATTCTTTCTGAATAGTTGCTTGCTTTAACAAATGTTTTCAGTTTCAAGATAGTCAGGGTTTATGTGAGCATCTTCAGTCAAAGGGGAAACAAGATAAAGGGAATATGTACTTGCTTTGTAATAGAATATTTCTTTAGTGTTTTGTGATTACTGATATTTTCTTACTGGTTGAAAAGTCAGATCTCTTCAGAGATATGATGAGGAGTGCTGGCTTCAGTCAGCCTTGCTGAGCTGTCACGTTTGGTGAAAGAGGGATGCAATTTCCATGTAAATGAGGAGCTTGATCCAGAACCTGGCAGCTTACAGGGTCTAAGCAGCAGCCACATATGCCTTAACAAGCATCATATAAATTCGTTTGTAAATGTATGATTCTTTTCATAACCAATTCTCATTAAGAAATTAGCTGTTTGCTTATCATACTGTTTCTTGTTTAATTATTATTTTACCAGTGGGAACACACACACATATATATATTAAGCTTTTTGTGGCAAAGTACATTTGATCTGTGTAATATTCTCTGTGAATTTACGTCACCATATAAATATTTACCAGAAGCAGCAAGCACAGTCTTGGTGTAGGCCCACACAATTGCAGGAAGACCAGCTGCACTCTTCAGAAAGAGCTGGGAGCACATGAACCCTCATTCAATCAAGACTGATGAATTTATTAGCATATGTGAGACTGTATGGGAGCTTCACTGGAGGAAAATAACACAACAGAGGAAGGAGAGTTGATTAGCAGTGTGTTTTGGCAGTTAATACTCTACCTTACTCCAGATATTGTGTTACTTTGAGCTTCAGCCAGGTGGATGGCCAGCAGAGATGCTGGTTATAGAATCATAGACTCATAAAATGGAATTAATAGAATTCATTGAATTCATAGAATTCATCTCCCCTGCCATGGACAGGAGGGAAACATTCTACTGGCTCAGGTTGCCCAAAGCCCCATCCAACCTGTCCTTGAACACCTCCAGGGATGGGCAATGGCATGGGGGTTTGAACTAAATGGTCTTTAAGGCCCCTTCCAACCCCAACCATACTATGATTCTATGATTCTGTGATTTTATGATAAATGTGCATACTTAAACCAAAGTGGTCTTTATGGAAAATGCTGTGTTGGAGCTGATCTACCCTGTTTCATACGTGTTTCAGGATGAGATGCATCATACCAAAGACTTCACTAATTGTGCTGAGCAGATCATCATTGATTTCAAAAGGAACTCAGGAAACTAACACAATTAGACAAGACATTGTTGGAATCTACATGGAAACAGATGAATCTGAGCCTAAAATGAAATTTATTTTTGAGACACTGTTCTTTATTTTTTTAAGTACAGCTATTTGCTTCCAACTGAAGCTTTCCAGTCCTACTCTAGGAGTTAATAGGGAGCCAAATCCAGCTACAAATATAATAATGAAAGCATTTACTAGGTATTTTAATAAAACAAATTTTCACTGATTTCTGTGAAAAATCACTGTAGCATTTCCCTGTCATGGATGAAGGTAACAGGGTCATGCAGTCTATGACAGGGTCAAGGAACAATGCAATAAGGAAAAGTATATTCAGTTGTTACCTTCATGGAATGCTGTGCAACATAAAAACCTTCCACCTTCACCCATTAGCAAATATCTGGCACTATTAAAATATGTGGATTGAATTCTCCCATGGTTTTGTCAGAGGCTGAAGGCAAATTAAATGACTTGGTATAGAACAGGAGTGTCTGGGGCCAAAATTTTGGGATTCTCTCCCACTCCCTTACCCTCGGTCATCAGAGTATATATAAGTTAGAGTAAGATCATCTGTAGAAGAAGAGGAATCCCACCGACAGTTAGTTTGGGGAAAGTCTATCCATGCCTCCCAGGAAAAGAGCTTTCCAGGAACCAGAGGGGATGTTGTAAGCAAATCTGTGGTGAGAGGATTGTGAAGAAATAGCTGCAAAAGTCACAATCTTACCCCCAAAGGCAAAGATTCTTGTGCAGTTTTGGGGACAAAACTTTCATTGTTTCTTTTTCATTATACCAGAAATCAAAGGTCTTGGTTTGAGACTTCTGGTGCCACTCACTAGATATTCAAAAGTATTTGGGCACTTAAGGAGGCCAGTAAGTAGCTCAGTACTTATTTAACAGTCTGTGGAAGCATCACTGACTGCTGGCTTGTGTTCTTAAGTTCCTAAATAGCTTTAAAAATCTTCTCAGAAATTGTGCCCATCCAGGTACTCCCCAGAGGAGTACTGAAATTCAGCTTTCCTGGGAAAGTTAAGATTAATACAGCTGTGAAATTGAGTCCTGGATACATGTGGTTGCTGAAAAACAGGAACTTGATAGATTTGCTTTCAATTTTTGGCTGCAGTTCAGAAAAGCACTTTAATACATGTTTAAAACCCATTAACTTCAGTGAAAGTTAAATATATTCTTAAGCGCAATCCTTAATAAGGAACATGTTTTCCATGCAGCCATTCAGCTAGAGAAGAACCCTGGACAAGTGGAGAGCAAAAAACAACAGCTATTGAAAAAAAGAGTGAAGCCTTTCTCATGGAATGATTTTCAATTAGGCTCTGTAATCTGCATGGAAAATAGTAACAAGATGCGTTTTCCATGAGTTTTTTAAAAAATACCCTTTACATAGATAATTTCTTTTAAAATATTGTTCAGTAAGCACAGTTGTGTTGAGCTGCTGGGTGGATTTGATGGTCCTAGAGATCTTTTCCAGCCTTAATGGTTCCATGATTAAATGATTTAGATTTTTATTGCTTTTAATTTATGGTATTTTTTAACTTTACCTTGAAGATAACTCTTCCCATCAATCATTTCATCCTAATATCCTACAAAAGTGATTATCAATTCAAACTCCACTGTAGAGAACATTTTGTTCTAGTGTAAACAGAATTTCTGGGAGAAAGTATATTATTTGGTTCTTCCATAGTGGCAATACTAATACAGATATTGTCATCCTTTCTGTGCTTCTTTCTTACCTTCCTGTATCTATATCTGTATTTTAATTTCATTGATAGTGGATTCAAGTTATGAATCATACTCGTCCAAATATTTGAACAATACAAGTAATAAAAAAATATTTTTAAGCATATTAAAGCAAACTGGAACCTATGTGAATCCAGCTCTTGGTTTTTCTGCAGATTTCAGTGGAATGTGAAGATGTCTGTGAAGAGAACAAAGTTGGCCTCCCAGTTGAAGGGACCACATATTTGGGAATGTTGCGGTGGCCTGGGCACAAATTAATAGCCTTTTAGCATTGAGTAAGGATGCTTGGTAGTTTCTATTGCCCTTAGAAATTACATTATATTTACCATCATGAGCTCAGCCTCTGTTCTTTTCTTACATCTGCTTTCATTGAGAGTTTGAACTGACATTGGATCGATATATTGGGCAGCAGAAGCCCCAGCAAGGGTCCTCGAATTTACAGCTTTCCAACCACATGAATTTGCTCCCTACCATCCTTTATGTTCTTCTTTTCTTTTTATATTTTTTTTAAGTAGACAAAAAAACAATGTACAAAATTATGTTAAAAGTAAGGAAAAGGAAAAGAAACTCATCCACAGTTTCTGCAATGCTGTTGTAGGAAATTGATTCGGCCAATGTAAATCCGTGACCTTTGCAAGCACTTACACTTGCTGCCTGTGTCATTACTCGATTTCCAATGGAAAATCAGGGCACAAGTACTGTTTGCAGCCATTTCCCACCAGAACTTGTGACAGTTCTAACCCTGGGATCAGGGAGTAGGGAGTTTTGTAGTTTGATTATCTTGCCCCAAGTCTAGAAAGAAAGCAAATGAGAAAGACAGACAGGGAGTACGATTACTGGCAGTTTAATTCATTGCCTGTGAAACAGTAAGGTATTTACAGAGTCATAGAATCACAGAATTGTTAACATTAGAAAAGTCCTTTAAGATCATTGAGCCCAACCATAAACCCAACACTGCCAAGTCCACCACTGTGTCCTGTGTCCCTAAACACCACACCTACACATCTTTTAAGTGGCTCCAGGGATGGTGACTCCACCACTTCTCTGGGCAGCCTGCACCAGTGCTTGACAACATTTCAGTGAAGTAATATTTCCCAATATCCAATCTAAACCTCCCCTGACACAACTTGAAGACATTTCGTCTCACCCGTTCACTAGTTACTTGGGAGAAGAGACTGACCTCCACCTCACTACAATTTCCTTTCAGGGCACTAAGCCTTGTTGAACCCCATCCTGCTCACCTTGACTGATTGAACCAGCCTGTCCAGATCCCTGACCTTCCTTCACATTCCCGTACAGTTTGGTGTTGCATAGTCAAGAGATCCACTTGTCTTTGCGTGGTATGCTGGGTTTCTCTATGTTGTAACCTACCTAGAAGATGTATTAATTAAATTCAACACTTTAACTTCTGGGCATGTACCTTGTGATGCATGTTCAAAGTCATTCATATCAACACACCTGGGATTAGTGTAACCGAGAGAAGCTGGACACTGGGCTGGTAAAATCCAAGTCTGACATTTCAGGGGGCCACATGTATGTCATGTATATGGCACCCGCTTGAAGATCCGTGAGGCACAGCCATGTCAATTCACAGGGAGGTAACTCTAGGTGGCAGACAATTAATCCTGAACCTTGCCAAAAAATTCAGGTGGTCTAATGGTCACTTAATAGTGTCTGTCTTTTATAGGTTTCTCATCACTGTCCAGCCTTAGAGTGTTTAGTCATCTTCAGCTGTGAAAGTTACTCACACTATTTTTGTAGTTTAACAGAAATTGTGACCTGATGTTCTAACCAAACATTTCCACATTCAAATCATCTTTTGGTCTGGAAACAACATTAAAAAAAAAGTCATTACACTTTCTTTTCCCCCCAAAGATTTATGCCATAGCTTGGTTAAGGAGTAGTGACCCATCCAGAGTAGTTATTTATTCCCCAAATACTGTATATGTAGCTTTAGGAACTTACTGGTTTTGTTTTCCACAAGCAAAATATTATCATCTAAGTTGTTTATGCTTGTTGCTCTGATTGTCTTGAATGTAAAAGAAGTCTTGATTTTGATCTGTTATTACTTGTGGCTTAGCCATCCAGCCATCCAGATCTGTCATATATCCTTATCTGTAGTTGTAGTTGGAATCAGTTGCATGAAATAGATAACCTCCTAGAGCTGCACAATACTCATACAACCAATAAATTTAGTAAAGGAAAAACCAGATATCTGAGAAGTAAAATGCAAGTACTGACAACACTAATAATATACAGTCATAACAGGTACTACGGAGCTGATACAAGTCTTTCTAACTCCATTGTATTAATATCTGGGAGGATTTCACTCTTTTATATATACAAGTAAAATAACTATCAAATATAATAACTATAAAATTATGCATTGTGTATATACTATATGCTATATACTATATGCTATATACTATATACATAATATGTTATTACATGTATGAACACCAAAACAAGAACAGTAAAACTGATCAGTTGAAGGTTCTTTATAAATAAATTAAAAATACTTTCTTAAACTTTATTATTTTATTATGACAGTAAAAAATCGCAATCTAATTCTACTTTTGTGCTTTTAATCATCTTTCTTTAATTGTGTGCTAATGAGTTCAGCAGCAAAGCTGAAAAGGCTCAGCAATACAGTTTCAAGGGAAAAAAAAGATACCAAAGAGAGATTTTCTACTGCAAGTAAAGCAGCATATGATCTTAATCTAACTACAGGGTATGTATAACTTGAAAATTATACCAAAGAAATCTATGAATATGAAAATGCAAATGCTTTCTTATTTGCTTCAGTTTAAAATGTGAAAATTATATTTTAAAAGTTAGGAGGTTTTTTTAAAATAGCAATGAATTGGTAGTTCTCATTTCTGTCTTCTCAGTCTCTGCTGAGGCCAGATTTGTAGGATCCCACCTGGACACTGATTTCTTTTTTGTTTCCTGAGATTTCGATATATTATCTTCCTCCTCTCATTACATTCTTCCTCCGGTATTTGCTATAACCTTTTGTAGTCCTTGCTGACAACTGTCTCCTGACTGGCCATAGGAATTAACTTGATTTCTAAGGAATTGCTTTTCACTGCAAGCAAACCTTTGTTATAATAGGTTTATTATGCCCTTCTTCTTGAAGAATTTCTTCCTTGAAAAGAAAACACCTGGGTTTTGTCATGGAGCAGCAAGTGTGATGTAAAGGCTTGGTGGCACCCACCTCAGCACAGCAGGTGGCCACAATGTCCCTGCTGAGAGTGGCACCTTCAGGGACTCTGCTGGAGTTTGGGCTACTCAGTACAAGAACAACACTGAGTTGCTGGAGTGTATCCAGATGAGGGCTGGAAAACAACATGACAGAGGAAGGAGAGTTGATTAGAACTGTGTTTCAGCAGTTGATATTCTTGCTTACTCCAGATATTGTGTTACTTAGAGCTTCATCCAGGCAGATGGCCAGCTGACATACTGGTCGTAGAATCACAGACCTGTAATATGGTTTGGGTCTTTAAAGATCATCCAGTTTCAACTCTACCTCCCTTCCAACCCAAACCATTCTGATTCTAAGATAACAGCATACTTTACATGTTCTATTTCCGCTGGGATTAAAAAAAGCTGGAGCATCCCACTGCTGTCACAGATTGTCCCCCAGGTAACAAGTTCTTAGTGGTTCCAGCTCATTTAATGGCCTACAAGATTTTTGCTCTTAAAACTCAGAAATTCCAACAATGGATATAGCTTATGTCTGGGAGATCTTTATTTCCACTGTGAGAATCAATGTGGCACTCAGAAATGAGCATTCAGCAAAACCTATAAACTTTCTGTAAATTAATGTAATAAATACTAAATTGGGCAGAAAGTGTAATTTTACTTAAAGGTACTTGTACGAAAATATAAATTATACAGAAAGTGCTTGGTGAAGTACAGTGCACTTGACATAGTTTATTGTTTTAATATGTTTTTAACAGTACATTTTTACCATTTTTCTTCTTATTCACCGAGTTATTATTAGGCAACTACAATTAATAATTTAAAGGGGACTATTCTGGCTTTTAGTACATTTATATGGCTCTCCTGACAGTAATGAGAGTTTAAAACATGGTGTATATTCTGATATCTGGTTCATAACATGAATTTTGTGTTGATTTCTATAGGGTTTTAGGTAGAAATTTTCCCCATTAGTTTTACATTTGTGCTGTGTATGTTTTGGGGTTGACAATACTTTTACTCAGGCAGAAACTATGGTCTCAAAAGGCCTAGCTGCACCAGCTTCTTATCTCTAAAGTTTTCCAATGTTGCTGCCTCTGATTCAGTTCCCGGAACCAGCAGATCTGGCAGCACTTGCTAGGATCTGGATGCTCTATAGATGGGCCGTGGAAAGCAGCAGACGTCATGTAACTTCATGCCACCCCAATGCAACTCAACAGTGGCACCAATGAGAATGAGGGCTTTATCCATGCTGCCCTTGGGATCTCTGCTGGAGTTTGGACTCCATTTCACAAACCATGTGGCTCTAAACAAGTTGCATTTATGCTATTTAAAAGCAGCGCTCTTGGAGATGAACTGTTTCTGCAGCTTTGGTCTGACTTTTCTTACCTGGAAGTCTCTAGAAGTATCTCGCTTCTAATTAAATGTGAAATGTGGATCAGTTTTGTAACAGTGAGGACAACAGAGGAACTTAGGCTCTGTTCTTGTTCCAAGTTAAAATGAGAATCAGCATCACTTAAATTACAACTAGGGTTTTTGTATTCAACAACCCAATTTGGTCTCATTCTCTCACCTTTCCCAAAAGTTTACTTTTCCCCTAACATATAGAAAGATAGTTGCAATGCATGGATCTATAGTTTTGTGTGTAAACATACGTATTGCTTTCAGTCAAAAGAGAATGTCGTAGAATCCTAGAATGGTTTGGGTTCAAAGAGACCTTAAAGATCATACAGTTCCAGCCCCCACTGCCATGGGCAGGAACACCTTCCACTGGATCAGGTTGCCCATTCAACCTGGCCTTGAACACCTCCAGGGATGGGGCAGCCAGAACTTCTTTGGGCAAACTCTGCCAGTGCCTCACTGAATCATGTAGGAGTCATATAGGCCTAATATTCTCAGGGAAATAATGACTTGTGCTGCCACAATGCAGCATATATGTACTGCTTATGGATGCTTAATTCCTTGGAAACTACATAATCAAGATGTGACGTTTCCATACCACTTGCACCTCCAGAATTCACAAAACTCTGTGGATTCTTAGTGTGTTTCAAGAAATATCCCTCATGAAACATTATCCCTAAAGACTGAACAGCAAACTGGGAAAGATCCTACTGGGAGTTTATATAAGGGAATAGAGAAAACATTGCACAACAGAAATATTTGATAATGTCAACCTCTATCCATTTGGGTGATCTTCAGGACACACTAGCAATTTTTATAGTAGCCTTAGATGTCAAAATTTCACATGGCTTAGCTATAGCAATCTTATTCTGTGATCCTTTTTGCGCTCTTTCTATCAATCTCTCAGTAGCATTACTTCAAGAGTATATTTTAGACCCAGACAACAAGAAAACCATCATAGAATATTCATGTATTTCTTCTGCTTTTTAACAGTATGTATGGTAAGGAATAGTGGCTAGACTGCAAATCCTGGGAAACAAAGCAAATATATGCAGGCTTGGAGCTTGCAAGTGAGTACAATGTTGATAAAACGTTATTATTCATCCTGAATATAAGACCAGCTTCCCTTTCCTATCAATTTACAGGTTTCAGGAATAGTCTATACCCTCCATGGAACAGAATGATGGCTTAATTGTTCTTGCAAATGACAGCTTTACTTGTCTGGGAGTTTATGAGGCAGTAAATTTGCCTCATAACTTGTAGCATTTACCCAGCACATCTCTATGATGCTGTGAGCTATTTATTATCAAGTGTATTTGGAGGGAAGTGAAATGATAAGCACTCAATGGAGACATGCTATGATGAAAAAAAAGAATTCTTTCAATATTGTTCTCTTAGTCTGTGATTCTCCTCACAGTTCTTTTCAAATAGAAATCCACTGTATCAGTGGGCTTATAGGGGTGTGAGTGGTCAGCAGGAGATTGCTAAATAGCACCAGGGATATTGAATATAAAATTAACCTATGGAGTATATACTTGTACTCATACATGGTGGTGATGCTCAAATGAATCCTAATCCTAATGACTTGCTGAACTGGACTGAAGAACCATCTAGTCAAATTGTGGATGTATTGGTAAGGCAGGATATATATAAAACAATTCTTCCCCTGTCATCATCTAAGTCTCCAATGACATAGAGATTGCTGAATGCTATAACACTGGAGATCAAGTATTTCCTGAATCATAAGCAGTGCCTTTTATTTAATTTATTTTTACCTTAAAATGCCATCTGTGTACTTGTATCACTGGAAATGCTCATCCATTGCACTGGTTGTTTTCATAATGATTGCAAATATTTAATATAATAAATAACATCAATGCCAGTAATTTAATGGGCTGGCACCTAAGTTCTATGAAAATAAAGACCTATTCTCAGGCTAATTCATTGTATGCAATACATTATACGTATAGTCTTTCTCAGTGCTCCTAATGTATGCTAATGCTAAATAAATTATGTAATTTTTTCCTATGAAGTCTGTTTTCCCCTTGATATGTACAAATAATTTGTCCTAATGCTTGTGTGAGCTAAGCATTATTTATTGTTAATTGGAAAATACATAGTTTAGTGACAAGGAGGTCTAGTAAAGCAGTTTTGCATGGGAATGAACAAACTAGTTCAATAAAAATAAACAAGAATTCCTGTTTTAAATGAAGTTATACATTAATCTTCTGGTGATACTTGTCCCTACAGCCAAGTTCCTGTTCACTGGTATAGATATATTCTTGTGACTTTTATCAGATGTGAATGTTAATGATGCTCTGCATGGTTTTAGTCTTTAGTTTTAGTCTTGGGAATATGTTTTTTTACTGGGCCAGAAGGAGAGATACTGTCATAAAAGACAGAATCATTGAATGTTTTGGGTTGGAAGGGACTTTAAAGATCATCCAATTCCAAGCCCTCATGCCATGAGCAGGGACACCGTCCAGTGGATCAGGTTGCTCAAAGCCTCATCCAACCTGTCCCTGAACACCTCCAGCTCTAGGGCATCCGTGACTTCTCAGGGCAACCAGCACCAATGCCTTACAGGAAAATATTTCTTCCTTGCATCTGATCTAAATCAACTTTCATCTTTGGGGTGTCAGATTCTGCTTTAGCACTGATGTCTGAGCTTATGCTCCATAGATAGGATGAAGCGCAGTTTTCGTCACTCTTCTACTCCCATTTGTTGCAGTTCCAATCCCTGAAGCAGGCTGGATGTAGAAAATTGAGAAACCAGCTTCACACCACATTTATGCTTCCTTTTATGGAGCTCCCATCTTCTAAGCTGCGTCTCTAGGAACTTAAAATATGTTATAACAATCATATTTCCTTAAAAATGTTACACTGTCTATTGAAGTATGATATTCTGGGTGGTCCAGCAGGCTACAGCTGTGGCAGGGGACAGTAAGATTTTATTTTGCTGGAAGATCCTCTGTGAGCAGATAATTTTTATTTTTACTTTTCTTTAATCTTCCTACCCAATTCTAATGCAGGTGACATTCTTTTTACGGTGATGCTTAGCTGAAACTGGAGCTAGTTGGCAATACTATGTATTTCTGACAAATCTGTGTTTGCGTCAGAACGTTTGCTTTATTACTTTTTGTAGCTCCTGCATTTAATTCCTGTTTTAGGATAAAACCATGATTCAAGAGAACAGCCAGAACAGGCATATTTAGGGTTAAGTCACAGGTCCTTGATGAACAGAATCAGGAAGCAGCAGGAAGGAGGCTTCCTTAGGCTAGAAACTGGTTGATGATCTTAACGATCCTCCCATGGCAGCCCCTGCCGGCTTCTCATGGCCCAGCACAGCCTCAGGTTCTCAGTACTTTCTCAGCAATACTGCAGTAGCGCTGGTGCCCTGACCTGGGTAGGTCTTAGGTCCAGGTTGCAGCCTTATTTCTAGCCTGGTCTCTGGCCCTGTCTCCAGCTGCTGCTGGCTAGACAGCCTGCCTGTGTCCAATCCCTTGTGCACCATTTGTGGTGCTGAGGATGGACCCTGCTGCCGGCACCTAGCTCAGCCTGCTGTGTGCAGCTCCTGCAAGCCTCCACCCCATCAGCAAGGTATCCTGAAGTGGGCACCACAGTTAAAGGTGTGTTGGCTAAGTACCAAGTTAGAGGGGAAGGCAAGAAGAGGCAGGGATGGTAGCTGGGGGTGGCAGAGATGTTTTCCACCACATTTTTCTCTAGCACTGCGTACACCAAACTTTGCTCCAACTTTTTGGTGTTACTGTTTCATCACTGTAGTAATGGTGAGTCACACATGCACGATCAGGTGCAAGTGGTGTATGTTGGCTGGTTGCTCACCTGTTTGCAGTTACAATGTTTGATAACTCAACATTTCTACCTCTCAGAGAATAAAGCACACTGTAACTCATGGTAGGTTGGGACTATGTCTTTTGGAATAGATTCTGCAGACATGAATGTAAACAGAAACATGTAATCATAGAATGCTTTGTATTGGAAGGCATATTCACATGTTAGTCCAATCTTGCTGCAGGAGGAGGGACACCTTTAACTAGATCAGGTTGCTCGAACCCCATACAACCTGACCTCAAAAGTTTCTAGGGATGGGGCTTCCATCACCTCCCTGAGCAACATATTCCAGTGCCTCACCACCTTCATTATAAAAAAATTCTTCCAATCTGAATCTACCCTCTCTGTTTAAAACCATTACTCCTTGTCCTGTCACAAAAGGCCTTGCTAAAAAGACTGTCCCCATTGTTCATATAGTTCCCTTTGAAATAACGAAGCCAGCTCTCTCAACCTGTCCTTGTAGGGGAAATGTTCCAATTCTTGGATCACTTTCATGGCCTCCTCTGGACTTGATCTAACAGATCCGTGTCCTTCTTGAGCTGAGAGCTCCAGAACTTAACGCAAGACTCCAGGTGAAATCTCATGAAAGGGGAATAGATTCGCAGAATCCCCTGCCTCAGCCTGCTGACTACACTTCTTTTGATGCAGCCCAAGATATAGTCGGATTTCTGAACTACAAGCACACATTGTTGGCTTATATCCAGGTTTTCATCCATCAGTATCCCCAAGTCCTTCTCTGCAGGGCTGCTCTCAATCACCCAGCCTATATTAAAACCAAGGTGTAGGGCTTTACACTTGGCCTTTTTGAACCTCATGGGGTTCGCACAGGCACACTTCTCTGGCTTGTCTAAGTTGCTCTGGATGACAAGTAGCACAGGTTAAATCTGATTTTCTTTCCAAAAAGTGGATTATTTTTTCACAGTCAGATTTATGGAACTCAACAAACATTGACTGATACTGAGAAGCCAAAGAAAACTTTCTGGATAGCAAGCGAATATCACAGCGTGATTTGAAAAACTCTTTATAGAGGGATACATCCCAATATTTTAATTATCCTTTCTGGTAATGTAATCAAAAGCTAATTATGAATCATACTTATTTGCAATGATACACTGTGGAAAAGAATTGAGGTGGAAAATTGAGGACAAAAACCCCCATAGTCTCATCTGTGAAATCTGATTTAGCTGTCCCTTTAATGAATGTAGACTCCTGACTGACATTTCTTCCTTTCAGTGCTGTCACTTTTATGCTGTCATTCCTTTTCTACTTCAACTAATAAAGGGTTATTCCTAAATTTGGGGAAAAGTATGGACATATTTGTGCTGAATCATTTTGAATGGCTGCTTTTACAGCCTGCACTTCAGCTGTAGTCACAAACATGTCCCAGTTGCTTCTACTGTTTTGCATAGCCTCAGCTTCTTTTCCCCAGGAATTAACTGCAGTGTAGCAGGAAAAGTCTTTGTTCTGTATTTCATGACCTTTTCTTTAGAGACCCTGGTGGCCTACTGAGAGATTCAGCAGTCCCAGAATTAGTGTGTTAGGTCTACAAGTCTGTATAAATGTACCCGGTTTGATTATTGGTGTTTGGGGAGCAGGTTCTGCTGAAGAGTAAGCATGCAGTGTGCAAAGTGTAACATGTCCTTACTCAGTAAGGCTTACTGTCATAGAATCAGGGAATGGTTTGAGTTGGAAGGGACCTCAAAATCATTCAGTTCCAAACCCCTGTCATAGACCAGGACACCTTCAACTGGATCAGCTCAAAGCCCCTTCTGACCTGGCCTTGAACACCTCCAGGGTTGTGGGAAACCTGTTGTTTTTTGTTTACCTTAGTGTTGCAAAAAGAAAAGCAGCTGTCCATTATAGTTGTGCCTGAATACGAGTAAAACTTCAGGAAGAAGAAACCTCAATGTTTCTACCTATTTTAGAAACAGCTATTATTTTTTGTTTGTTTTTCTAGTTTAAAGCAGATTTTTCAGTCAACAAATTCACAGAGTTTACTTTCCAATATCATTTTTATTCTTTCTTAAAAAAATCATCCTAGTTAGTAGTCACACAAGGGTTAAATCAGGCAAGCAATCTTAAAATGTATCTGAGACACATAAAGACAAGTGTACAGCACTCTTTCATCTTTGACAGGCAGGAAAAGGAGCTAAGGTGTAAGGATTTTACAAAGTCAATTATATACTGTTTCATAATGAAGTCTGGCCAACTAATTATCCATTAGCCCATCTGTGCATTCCAGGAGGGAAATAAAATTAAGTTTGGACAGCGCACACAACTGGAAACATATGAATAATTATTTTCTAAGCTTTACTTTTCTGTTATAACAGAATTGTGGTCAGAACTTGCAAATGGAAAGTCCAAACAGATTCTGCCTTCCAGCTTTATTTCTACCCCCCAGAATTACAACCATTGTCTAATGTGATTCAGATTTTGAAATGCACTCTGTATCTTGGGCTGTAGAGATTATATTATATTTTCTGTTGAAATACTAAAGGAATATTTTTGCTCCAAGGATCTTGAAACATTTGTTTTTCAACTGTCAAATGGGCCTTAAGACCCTCCTCAGATTCAGGTATAAAAAATCTTGCAGTCAATGACAATGATAAATACATGACAGTGAGATCCTGTGATTTACTTCATAGCACAGAATGTGTGCTGATAAAAAAAACCAGATGGAATTCTGACTCTGAGATGCCTCTGTATTAGTAGAATCATAGAATTATTAAGGTTGGAAATGACCACCAAAGATCAAGTCCAACCATCAACACAATAATAACATGCCTACTTAAACTATGTCCTGAAGCGCCACAGGCTACACGTTTTTTAAACCCCTCCAGGGATGGAGACCCCACCACTTTCCCAGGCAGCCTGTTCCAATGCTTTACCACTCTTTTGGTAAAGAAATTTTTCCTAATATCTAATCTAAACCTCGCAGGCACAACTTGAGGCAATTTCCACTTGTCCTACCATTTGTTAATCATCAAGATGAGGATGACCTGTCCTATACTCAAGTTCCAAAAAAAGCAACAGAGAAAATGAAGCCTTCTAATATTTCTATTAATTTTCAATTTATTTGGTCTGAGACATTATTCTTTTACTGGGAATCAGGTTGAATTTGTAAGCAATTTATAGAAAAAGATCATGTCTAAATATTATAAGGGTACATATCTTAATTCTTAGTCAATAGTCCTTTCTAGAAATACTTATAATCTTCTTTTTACCCACTAAAAATAAAAACAAAAAAGCAGTGATTATAGGAGAGGATCATGTTTTTAAAAGTGTTATTGGTTAACATTTCCTAGCCCTAATATGAGTAGGCCAAAATCCTTAAGTAACTATGTACTGTATTTAGATGTTATAAGCTTCCAGTCTGTCTTCTTAGAGAAACATAGATTCTTATTGGAAATGCATGAGATTACTTCTACTTGGAGATAATCTCCTTTATTTTGCACAGATTTTGATTATTTCACTTCCACTGCTATTTCCAAAGAACAACCTCTGTTATAAAATATTTCCATGATCTAGGTGATTTTTTAATGGACTTCTTTTGGTATGTTTTCATCTGAAGTTAGGATATAAAAACACTTAAATTAGTGACATTTATAAATACCTGCACATTATATTCTTCCTCTCAAATTATAGAAATGGAAAAACCCTTATAATATAACCCTTACAGAAACACAAACTCATGTAGAGAGCCAGTAGATACCACAAGATACCTGGTACCAGCAGCTACTTCCAAAAATGTTTTGTTTCACACGTTGGCATTCTTTTGTTAAATAATGAAAACTTTGATTTCCTAGCACATAGGTTGTGAAGTTGATTTTTACAATGTAGACATCAAGGTCATGATACTTCAGGCATTTTTCAACACCACTTCAATCAAGTATGGATTCTGTGCATTGGTCAACTGGCTTGGTGATTATTGACTTCCTTTCTGATTGTTTCAATGGCTGGCAGTTGCTACCATGTTTCTTTAATTCCTTCAGCATCAAAGAAGTGTGGACTCAGGGATGCCTCCTTGCTCCAGGGAGATACAAGAGCAACTTTGCCACTACCAGCTGCTCATGAAGAAAAGTAAGTTAGAAGTACACAGCTCTGCAAGTCACAATTGCTTCTTTGAAATTTTCTTAAAGTGACAAAGGACATTTCCTTGCCTCAGGTTAAAATCTATTACTAAATAAAAGAGAAAATCTATGATCTGTTATAAGGATATGTATATGTGTGTCTAGCATGAGTGTTAAATATATGCAAGCATGTTTAGAATCAGAATCATAGAATGTCCTGAGTTGGAGAGGACCCACAAGGTTCGTTGAACTGAACTCCTGTCCCTGCACAAGACAACCCCAACATTCACACCATGTATCTGAGTGCATTGTACAAAATATTGGAATATTGCCAGTATTGGCACTGTGACTGCTTTCCTGGGGAGCTGTTCCAGTGCTCCACCACCCTCTGGGGGATTAACATTTCCCTAATATCCAACCTAACCCTCTCCTGGCACATCTTCCTGCCATTCCCTCACGTCCTGTCATTGGTCACCAGAGAGAAGAGATTGGCACCTTCTCCTCTTCTTTCCATTGTGAGGTAGCTGTAGACTGGGATAAGGTCTTCCCTCAATCTTCTCCAGGCTGAGCAGACCAAGTGACTTTATGCAGTCTTTATATGGATTCTCCTCCCTGGTTAGCTCTGTATCTTCCTGGGGCAACTTAAAAAGGGAGGTTGCTTTTAAATTTTAAATAATAATATTACCAGATTCTTGAGCAGACTCAGAGAAGTGAGTGCAATAAAGCAGTTTGACTCTGTGAACATAAAGCAGATTTCACACAGGCAAGAGATAACCACCACCTTTTGCCAGCAGCGTAGATGATGTTTGTTGCTATTGCTATTTATTTCTGCATTCATTGCTGATTTGCCCATCATATGGAAACAAACCGCATTGTTGTACTCACTTCAGCCCAGCCTTTTATCATCATTATCTCAGTGAACCGAACCTTCAACATCCCATGCAGAGAGCTAACAACTGGGGTATTTTATCCCCTGGTTTCTTAAATGTGGCAAAATGTGGATGGTGCCATTTTTTTAGCACGTTCTGATTCATACAGGACCGCATGTGCGACAGCCTCGCTGTTATGTAATGGTCTGCCCACACCACAACATGTACCTCCCCATCTTGCCTGCCTTTCTCATCAGCTTTGCAATTAAAGCCGGGGCTGATCCTTTCTGGCAGCTCACCATCTGCAAAACAGGAAGCGCTGGCTTTGCAGTGATTTCACACTTCTCTTGATTAAGCTCACTTATGTCTGAGAGACTTTAAGAGAACCACGGTGGGTGCAGCCACACTTTCTTTGGGGACAAACAGGCAGAAAGGCAATGGTGGCAGAGTGCAATCTGGAATACCCAACTATGCTGTCCAAATCTGTTTGTTTCTCTTATACTTCAAAGCCTGCATGTTATGAAAGGAATGGTCTAATTTCAACACAGACAGCTCTACTTTCCTAGAGGGAATTGCACATATTGTTCTACGACCTTGCAACCTGCTTCTTGGTGGATAAGCACAACTGGAAGGAGGAAGCTGTCTCAAGCTCTGTGAGCACCAGTATCTTTTTTTAAATGACAATGGCTAGAAAATCAAATTCCCTCTTCTTGCCAGTGTTTCTGTATATCACTTTCTGCTTCTCAGGCTGCAAGTCCACAGCAAGGAGTTTATTAAGTATTACTGTCAACGATCTGTCACTGCTACTTCTTAAGAGTGGCAGCACTGAGAACAAGCCCTCAGTGAAGGTTTTAGTAGAATCACACTTCTTTAAAGGTTGGTAAGAAACTATTATGGGCATTCAGCTTGCTCTGTTCCTTAGCAAGCACCTCACTAGGTAACTGTCATATTTCCTTTCAATATCACACCGACTTTCTAAGTGATAGCTCTGCCTGTAGAGACCTGTTGTTTTTTCAGTTAAAGATGTTGTGAAATTAATTGTCTACTGCCTCACTGTAGAAATTATTCCATTTACTATGAATATAGAAAAAAACACTGCATTTCTTTTATATTTTTCCTGTGGCTTCCTAATACATACAAAGTCCTCTTTTTGTAATGTGTAAACTAATAAGCTTTCAGATCCCTTCACTGCTCCAACAATAAACTGCCCTCAGCTGAATACAGTTATGACAAATACCTTCCTTCAGAGCTTATTTTAACTTTTTTCTCCTTGGCTTAGTTGTCCTCACTATTATCATGACCTTTACTTAAGGGAGCAGGAAGTATTCTTTATAACATCATACTTCTTATACAGTAAGTTTTGCAAATGTAGCACACTACAGCAACTCTAGTCCGTTTTGGTCTTCTGGGAAGATATTGCCCAGAGTCTTTGCCTATATCTCTGCCTCATTCCATCAGACTGTACATCAGTTTGGTGAAGATGTGATGCAAAACCAGTATTTTCCATACCAGAAATGAGTTTTTATTTTGACCACATGGAATGCCTGAAGTAATGAGTAAACAGAAGTTTAATCTCCAATTTGCTTTCCCAGTGTATTCTTAAGATGTTTTTAAGTCTCAAGCTATTTCCAAAGCTACCAAGGCATTACTATCATCCAGTAGCTTGGCATCTTCTTACTTCAGCTCTTCACATTACGTGTAACTGCTGTATTCCCCATGCATGCTATTCCTTCTATGATGCTAGCACTTATGATATTCTTAATGCTTCTAACATTACTGGCTCTGCTTTGAAGTTGGCTGGGGATTACACCCTTAAAATATTAGGACAGCAAGTTTCCTATCTGAGTTTGAAATATGGGTTTTTTTGAGGGGATCATAGTTAAAAAAATTGACTCCACAGAAAAAGATTCAGAAAAAGAGTAGGAAATAGCACTGAGATCTTGGGACTAGATTTGACATTACAGACAGCTAGTTTTCATCTTGACACCATTTTTAAAAAAGGAGAATAATGTGAAACATTTTAATTAGATCAAATTGAAATATAATTTCATGAGTGTATATGAATATGATAAGTAGATGTGATCAGGAATCTGTAGTGATTCATTATTGAGTTATGCCACGTAAAACAAGTGTAATAACTCACAATGAACAAGTATTTCCTTAATACTTGCATTTTTTTTGATGTGGTGCCCAAACCAATGATGTCTTCTGGTATCCCAGTAAATTCTTTATAAAGGTGTTTGTGTATAGGTCCATATATGGGTGGAGAGTAAGATGTTCATCATCATAACAAAAATATATGTTCATAATGTAGTCATTTGGAGATAGACTGACCTTTGTTTTATGTCTCATATGCCTAATTTATTGGAGCCATTGTTGTTAAAAAGCAAAAAACTGTTTACTCATATTAACATCTATACACTCATGCGACTGTGATTGTAATTCGTGAGAGTCTCTTTTTATGTTGAAGGTGTCTATTTATGAATTGAGTTATGAAGTCTATTTATGAATTTATGAATTGAGGCTGCCTAAAAAAGGTCATGTACTGGAATTTCAGCAGCTAATAACTACAATGACAGGTTCCAGTAGTACAGGAATAATTTCATCAGTCCCTTAGTAGTAATGGTTTTAAGCTGAAAGAGGAGAGATTTTAGATGAGAGATTAGGAAGCAAGTCTTTACTGTGAAGGTGGTGAGGCTTTGGAACAGACTGCCCAGGGAAACTGTGGGTGCCCCATCTCTGGAGTTGTGCAAGGCCAGGTCAGATGGGGCTTTGAGCAACATGATCCGGTGGATGGTGAATCTGCCCATGGCAGGGGTGTTGGAACTGGATGGCCTTTAAGGTCCCTTCCAACCCAAACTGTTCTAGGATTCTAGGATTCTAGGATTCTATGAAAATACAGAAGGAGACCAATTACTTTATGTTAGCATACCTGTAAACAACAGCATTGGATTAAGCACTTTCGAACCACGCTTTCCGCCTTCATTATTTCTTGGCAATATGAGATGGCATCAGAAACCCTGCTAACAAGAGTGAGACTCATGTTTTGAGTCATTAGTCCATGTGCCAAGCATGAGAGAATCTATGCTAAGAAAATCTGACAGCACAAACAGGTGAAAAATTACTTAAACAGCCCCCACCAAATGTTAGTTTTAGTAAAGTGGAAATTAAGGGATGATTCCACAACAGGGAAATGCTCAGTCATGTGATTTTTGTGTTATGTGAGAGTTACTATTGCTTCATTGAATTGTTTGTGTGAAGGAAAGTTTCCAGAGAAGATCTGAATTGTTTTGGTTTGCTTTTTTTTTTTAACAGGGGTTTTTCAGGAACCAAATATCATTAATAAATGTTCTGCAGTTTTAAAAACTGCTGTGCACAGAATAGAATTGGGCTTGGTTTTCAAGCAACAATTCTGTAGTTTTTTGTTATTTTAGTTGCATAGTAGAAGCTTATTGAGATAATTTAACTATTTTATTCCTCAGCTGTAATGAAGTGAGAGGATTTAGAAATCAGTTCTGACATTTCTTTAATATTTTCCAGAACCACTTTCTCCTAATGTAAGCACAGCCCAGCTCCCTCCTGAATAGACCTGCTTTAATCTCACTTTGGACACCTTTTGTCATGGAAAACATCAGTCTTTAAGGGCAAACAACTACAATGGGAGTTCAATGGCCTTCTGTTTAAGGTGAGGCCTTGATACTTGCTGAGAGTACAGAATTCTTTGTTGGATCCATACAGATATCTCCACCTTACTGGTGGACCTTTAGTCTGGATAAAATTTATGTTATACTTTTTTGCTGATAGTTTCAGTGCAGTTAAAGTTTACTGGGTAGGCTATGTCTATACTGTAATCAAACTACTGAAGACCTAAACTCTGACAGTTTTTGTCTTTGTGGAAAGATGGGAAAGACTGCAAGATGTTGCTAGTGTAGATTCTCCTTGAATTCCTAAATCTTACCTTGGATCTAGCTCTTGAATAATTTTTTTAACCGTGAGCATTGATTGTACGCTTCACAGACTCATTCATAGAATAGTTTGGATTGGAAGGGACATTAAAGATCTTCTAGTTCCACCCCCACTGCCATGGGCAAGGACATCCTACCTAGATCAGGCTGCCCAAGGCCCCACCCAACCTGGCCTTAAACACCTCCAGGGATGGGGCAGCCACAACTTCCCTTGGCAACCTGTTCCAGTGTCTCATGGCTGTCATGATGAAGAAATTCTTCCTAATGTATAGTCTAAATCTGCCCTTCTCCAGTTTATATCTGTTCCCCTTCGTCCTATCACCACAAGCCTTTACGAATAGTCCCGCTCCAGCTTTCCTGTAGGCCCCTTCCAGGCACTGGAGGGTCGCTATAAGATCTCCTCGGAGCCTTCTCTCCTCCAGGCTGAACAACCCCAACTCTCTCAGCCTGTTCTCATATGGAAGGTGCTCCAGCCCTCAGATCATCTTTGTAGCCCTCCTGTGGACCTGTTCAAACGGCTCCATATCCTTCTTACATTGAGGATTCCAGAACTGGACACAATACTTCAGATGAGATCTCAACATTACACCAGATGAGGTCTCAAGGATGCATCCAAATATGTGAGGATGCATCTGATTTGTCTAACAGCTGCACTCATAGGAGCAGTGGCAGCAGTTGAGGTGGCGCTGCCAGTAAGTCCATGTGCAGACCTGATGGTGACCAAAAAATATTTGGTTGGGAAACTAAATTTAAAGCACACCTAAAACTGGCAAATGTAGGAAGAAGGTTAAAAGTCCCGGCATGGAGGAAAGGACAAGGGCAGGAGTTCATAATACGTGAACTGAAGCAAGAGATGGGAGCAGCAATTAAGGGCAAGAGATTAGAACAGAGCAAGTACGAAAAGAAAGTTAAAACCGGAGACAGGAACTTGGCAACTTAGACAGCAAGAGGGAACAGGACACAGCTGGATTTTAAAAAGTGCAGGGGGATGCCATATTAAAAGGAGTAAGCAGAAACTGGAAACAACCTAACAGGGTTACAAGCTACAGCTAGGTGAACATGTCTGCTTGGGAAATACCTGTGTGGTCCTAGGAGAGTAGCATCTCTTCCTGCAAATCTTGCCTCCCCAGGATCATCAGAATTGTAACAACATGACCTAGAAATTAGTAGGTTCCTTCTGAGTTCAAGCATGTGATCTATAACTACTATCCTATTTTTTCAGATACATTGTGAAAATAATATAATTAATATGTATGAAGTGATTGAATGAAACTGAAGACCACCATAGAGAAGTCTGTAGGAAAAGTAATGTCAGTTTACAGAACTGGATTTGAGTAGCATGTAGTAAATAAAGCACTTCAAATAACAAGGGTAGCTCAAAATATTGACTAGCTGCTCACTAAGTGAGCAATGTCCATATTGTGCCCTGAGGCAGGCATTCTGTTGGAAAAACAGTATGTAGTTTACTGGGTAGGGAGTAGAGCATAATACACCCAAACAGTGGATTCAGATAAAACTGGCACTACAGACTCGACTCTCGTATTTCATGAGTTTTGAGTTCTTGGCTTTAAAGATGGCCATATATAACACTGCACACAGAAAAGTGCCTGCATGCCTGGCATGGTCACGCTTCCCTACGGCTTCTCCCTAAAGGACGAGTGCATGAGATATTGAATTAGTTTCAAAAGTCTTGTGAGGCTGAAATTATTTGTCATATTCCTTCTATATATAATAGGAATCATGTCATGCTTTCTTCCCTGTCTTTCAAGTGAACCAGCAAGATTTAGCTGATTAGTAACCATTTGAATTGTCTACTTGTTTTTCTGTTAAATAATCTGCAAGTGTGGTAATAAATTACCTTGTAAAATCAAATACTAATTCACATTTTTATAGATATTCAAACTATCCAATTGAAATAAAAAATAAATGAATATTTTAATAAAAGTCTAGGCTGGAAGTATGTGGGTGGCTATATTGTGTACTGTTTTGTTTGGTGCTAATGAGATTCCCAGGAAATTATTTTCCTGACATTTTAATGTAAAGATCACATGACCTCTAGCATTAATTATTTCCATGAGCTAGTTAGCAAATGAGTCCTTTAGGGCCCATGACATCTAAAAGTAAATTAATCCTCTGTGTTTTATATGTGTGTTGGATAATATTTTAGCTGGGCCATTAGTTGTGGGAGAGAGTTTACAGAAATAGGTTTTAAAACACCTTTGCAACTTATTGGCCCTGTAAACAGATCAAAATTAAACATAAGGACCATGATGTGATAGAAAATTCTAATAGTAGTTTCCTCACTGAAATGCACTGAAACAACATGGCACAATGAAAGGTTATCACTGCAAAGTTTGCCATATACATTGATTCCTTTTTTGCAGTTTTCATAAAGCATAAAAGCAGAATTGAAATAATACAGTGGAAAAAATATGACTGAATTGGAAAAGCATTGTTTTGCATGTAATTTTGTCTCTATCTCATGGTAAAAGAAAAAAGCATCACTTTTATTGTCTGTTTGGCAAAACAGCATGTTACTGATATGAATTGTAGGAGAAGGAGAAAACAAAAGCATGGTTGTAAAAAAATTCAACAAATGCTGAAAGTTGCTATAAAGAAATACTTGTTTTGGAATACCAAGATGATAATCTATTATTTGTGATCCCAATCAAAATTCCATGGATAGACTATTCTCATAGTTTTGGGTGTTAGAGGAAATAATTTTTCATCCTAAGCAATTATTTATGATCCGTTTTAGCTCATCCTGCCTGAAGAATCTTATGAAAAGTTCAGAGGGATGCAAGAGAAGAAGACTGAGATGAGGAGGTTGAGGTGAGACCTTATTGCTCTCTACAACTACCTGAAAGGAGGTTGAAGTGAGGTTGGTGCTGATCTTTTCTGTCAAGTAACAAGTGATAGGAAAGGTGAAATGGCTTCAAGTTGCACCAGGGGAGGTTTACGTTGGATGTTAGGAAAATTTCTTGACAGAACGAGAGGTTAAGCATTGGAACAGGCTGCCCTGGCTAGAGGTGGGGTCTCCATCTCTGGAGGCGACATATGTATAGATGTGGGACTTTGGGACGTGGTTTAGTAGGCACAGTGGCTGACTGTTGCTCTGGATGTGCTTAGAGATCGTTACCAACCTCAATGATTCCATGATTCCATAACAGAGACAGGCAGGCAAATGTCATCTGTTCAATCACTTACATTATTTGTATAGATCCCTACATAATTCTTTCTTACCTTGCTGGGTTTAGCTTTATTAGACTTTAAAGTCAGAAAACGAAACAAAACAAAACCAAAAAAACCTCACTAAAATTCTGACTTTAAGGAACAGTTAGAGAAAATGATGGCCCAGTGGGTCAGAGAAAGGAAGACATAGACCACCTGGATTCTAGTTTACTGATTTGATTCTCACCCAGCTTGATTGTATTTGAAAGATATACTGTCTGTGGTCTCATTGACTTGTGTACAGCAACTTAATATACTCAAACCCCTATAAGAGGTTTTCATGCTACAGAAGAAAATGTTATATTTGGTATTAATTGGAAGTTTCTGCAGGCTGGTGAAAGTTGCAAAGAAAATGAAATATTGCTTAAACCGAGGTATTAGAAAAAGCTCAATTATCATGTAATGACAGTTTGCTGGTATGGCAAGAAGGAGAAGAAAAAGGAATTAGATAATTATTTGTCACCCCAAGTATATTTATATTATGGTAAAAAACCTATTAGCTCTTGTCCTTATGTTAGTGAGCTTCTAGTTGGGATCCAATCTAACTTCTCTTTCCAAAAGCCATCAGCTCTGTCTGTTTGTGCTGACCAGAAGCTCTCCTAGGAAAAGACTCAGTTTCCATCCTTCGAAGTTATTCTTTCAGACTTTTTTTCCCTATATGATATCACCTTACAATAAATGATAAGGTGTCTCATAGCTCCACTTGTAGCTACTAGTCAGGACAACATCTCTTGCCTATAAGTAGAATCTCTAAGGAGTCTCCTAACAGATAATAGTAAATATGCATAGTTTTTATGGCTTCAAGACAGTTACATGATGTCCCAGGTTGGTCAATGAACATCAGCGCAGATATAACTCTTGCTGATGCACTTTGTCAGTCCTTGTTGGATTGGTTGAACAGTTCTTAACTACCACAGCTAGGCAGGCCTGGGTATAGTGCAACAGAATGTATGAAAGCCACTCTGGCACATAAACAGTCTCAGGAACAGGCAAAATGTATCACCACTGGTCAGCTACGTTAGTGACTCATGAGCAATTAATTGGGCAATACCACAAGCATTGTGATAGTCTATCACGACTGAAGATATTGGTTTGGTTGAGAGAGCTTTTAACAGCCAATGAAATTACTGTATGAACTCTACATCACATGTCCTTTCCTTTTCTTTTAGCCTATTACCCTCTCCTGCTTCTTTTGTTGACCCTGCATTTGCCATCTATCTCCTCAAATATCCTTGTCACTGAGGGATACAGCTCTCTACATCACTCTACAGCTCAGAAGATTAATCTTTGCATTAATAAAGGTATCAGAGAATCAAATCATAGAATCCTGGAATGATTTGGGTTGGAAGGGGCCTTAAAGCTCATCTAGTTCCACCCCACCCCGCCATGGGCAGAGACACCTCCCACTGCATCCAGTTGCTCAAAGTCTCATCCAATCTGGCTTTGAATGCCTCCATGGATAGGGTATCCACAATTTCTCTGGGCAACATGTGCCAGTGCCTCACCAACCTCACAGTAAAAAATTTCTTACTAATATCTATCTTCCTATCCCCTCTTTCAGATTAGAACTGTTCCCCTTCATCCTGCCCCTACACTGCTTGATAAAGAACCCCTCCCCATCTATCCTGTTTTGACCTCTGACTGTTTTCCTTCTGCTCTCCATAGGTCCATTCACACACATTTTTAATGGAAGAACAAAACAGGAGTCATTCCAAGTCTGTGCTTAATTGGGATAACATGGTCAATGGGCATTTCTTATACTGCAGGAAGAAAAGTGATGCATATCACCACTCTTCCCTGCAGCAGTACTGGGCTCTGTGCATGTGTCTATGTATTGTTTCCCATCAGGAGGTTAAATGTTTTAAATCATCTTAGTCCACAAAAAAGAAAATTCACTATTTATGTAACACTGCCTAAAATCATGATCTGGACAGTACTCTGAACTAGTGACAGTGGTTCACAAATACTATTAAGGCCACTGGACCATTGATATTATATAGAATCATGGAATCATAGAAAAGTTTGGGTTGGAAGGGACCTTAAAGCTCATCCAGTTCCAACACCCCTGCCATGGGCAGGGACACCTTCTACTGGATAAGGTTGCTCAAATACGCTCTGCCAAGTTTAGAGGCTAGAGAAAGTGCACCTAGCCTCCACTTTTGATGTGACTGACGTTGTTAGTAATACTTTCTCCACATTAACAGATTGACTAATTCCTTCATTAGACAACTATTCATAAATAATTACAGGTCACTTCTTGTAAAGTCTATGCTTTTGCACGAAGTGCATTAATCAGGCATCATTCTTGCTTTGAGACACAGAGAAACAGATGGCTACAGCAATAGTAGGAATGACTGTCTCTTGCCTCAGCAGCCTGAATGTCTAGTCAATCAAGAAAATTAGTTTATTATGCCTCTGATTTATTTGAACTTTGCTATTTTGCCTCCAAAATGCCTATGAATATTAAAGTTTTAATTTCAGATTTTACATTTTTACATTTGAAAGAAAGATGTTATTTCCATAAAGAAAGAAATTATAATTTCTGCACCTAACTTATAAAGCTGGACTGAGAAATGTTTTCTTGTTTTGTCTGCTTGCAGAATAGATACCACAGAGTGCACAAGGAGTCTGACTAAGAAGTCATTTGCAAAATTTCAGATTTATTATCTCACTCCATGTTTGAGGCTTAACTCTGATGTTACTTTATGTTCTCATGACCTTTTTAAATTCGGTAGATTTGCCTGGACTTTGGAATGCTGTTTTTTAGCCATATCTAATATAGCATGGGGAACTGTTACAGTTGAAGCCTGGTTTATTCTTGAATTATGACTCTTTGGTCACTGTGCCAAGGAAGATGGAAGGCATACTAGTAAAACATTTGGTTTTCAGTGAGGAAGAGAGCAGTTCTCTCTCTTCAGGGACAGTTCTCACTGAGAAGACAAATCCTTGTAACAACAGTTTTTTCCACTCCCTAACCAGGCTTTGCTACTGGTGACATAAAAGGCTGCGGTTTCTGTACATGAATCTTGGCATATGAAAAATACTAGCCTGTGTTTTTTTGGTCATTGTTCTGAAGCACACACTGGCTTCAAAGACAGCCTTCTGCAGTATCAGTGGGTTCACAAAGAGATTATTTCTTTTTTTCCCCTTAGAATTACAGTCTTCTTTAAAAAAATCTTTGAATGACTGCACGTAGATCAGCTTATGAAGAATATATAGTTGTATTGGATTTGCATGGCAAGGTTTTGGTAGCAAGGGGGACAAAGTGGTGGCTTCTGTGATAAGCTTCTGGAAGCTTCCTCCATGTCCAATAGAGGCAATGCCAGCTGGCTTCAAGACGAACCTGCTGCTGCCCAAGGTCAAGCCCATCACTGATGATGGTAGCACTTCTGAGACAACATATTAAAGAAGACAAAAAAGTTGTGAAGAGCTGCAGCCTGTGGGAAGGACTCGTGTTGGAGATGTTCATGGACGACTGTCTCCCATGGAAAGGACCCCATGCTGGAGCAGGGGAAGAGTGGGAGGAGTCCTTCCCCTGAGGAAGAAGAAGCAGCAGAGGTTAACTGACCTCAACCCCCATTTCCTACCTTCTGTGCTGCAGATGAGGAGGATGTAAGGATTTTGGGAATAAACTTAAACTGGGGAGAAAAAGAGGAGTGGGGGGAGGATGTTTTCAGATTTAGGTTTTATTTCTTTCTTATTATCCAACTTTGATTTGATTGGTATTAAATTAAATTAATTTTTCCCAAGTAGAGTCTGATTTGCTCTTGACGGTAATTGCTGAGTGATCCTTCCCTATCTTTATCTCAACCAACAAGCACAATGTTATACTTGCTGTCCCCTTTCTGGCTGAGGAGGTGAAGTGACAGAGTGGCTTTGATGAGCACTTGGCATCCAGACAGGGTTAACCCACCACAATAGTACTTAGTATTTTACATTCCCAAGAATAGAAGAATGGAAGAGGAACAGAAGAAAGGCTCATTCTTCATTGATTTCTCTACAGCAAATAAAACCGTGAATAGTTGGAGGTAGCCGAACAAGGAATGCCTTCATTTTACAGGGGTGAATAACATTATACAGCGTGGAGAGCAAGCCTGCTCATGTTAAATGTCCAGACAGTTCATCAGAAAAGACCTATTGCATTACAATGCAGTGATACATAAGATACAAACAACCTGTAAAGAAGAAGAAACAATTTCATTCTGACTTCATGCTGGCACTGCTTATCCTGACATGACACTCTTTAATCCCAGACAGCTTCACTACAAATTGCAAAGGCAGCATCAGCTGGGTTCTGCAAGAGCATAGGAGTTTGTGTCAGCTCACTAAGGGAATGCAGCCTCTCTGCCTCTCCCGAAAGAGTGAGTGTTTCATCAGGCACATTGAAGCTTAGAAATTCTAAGTTGCAATATAAACAATGGTTATGATTCCCAACCCAGCTGGTGCTGTCAGGCAAAAAAACCTGCAGTCATTTGAATGCAGCAGGATAAACACACTAGAACACTAATTTGTTCAGCTACCGTTCCAGCTTGTTACCCATCTTTGGCAGATATAAGTGCTTAATTACAGTACTGATGTCCACAAGTATCACAGAAGATGGTTTATCAGGTGCTTATAATACCAACAAACATTATCAGACTGAAGTATAATAAGCAACATCTCAGCCCTCAGAAATTATGTGCGTAATATTGTAAACCATAGTCAGAAAAAACCCCACATTTTCAGTAGAATTTGCCATTTAGAGAAGTGGCAGCTTTCATTACGGTTCTTGGATTGCGACAAATATATGGTGGGACCCATGGAAGAGTCCGGTGGAACCTGTGGGGTTTCTGTTCTGCTCTTCCTTCTGGCAGCTTCTTCAAAGGTCAGAAGCCAAAAGTTTGTAAGCCTATAACCCTTTGTTCCAGAGAATTCAGAAAAAAATCAAATTATAACTAAACCAAGTTCAGATGCTTCATAAAATGGAATTATCTGCTCAGACCAGTTTAATATGACATTTAATTAAATATTACCAATTGTGTCAATAATGGCTTGTGTCAGAAACAGTGTGGCCAGTAGGACCAGGGAGGTGATTGTGCCCCTGTACTCAGCTTCAGTGAGGCTGCACCTCAAATCCTGTGTTCAGTTTTGGGCCCCTCACTGCAAGAAAGACATGGAAGGTCTGGAGTGTGTTCAGAGGAGGGCAATGAAGCTGGTGAAGGGGCTGGAGAATAGTCTTATGAGGAATGATTGAGGGAACTGGAGTTGTTTAGCCTGGAGAAAGGGAGGCTGAGGGGAGATCTCATCACTCCCTGCAACTCACTGAAAGGCATTTGTAGCGAGGTGGGTGTTGGTCTCCTCTCCCAAATAACAAGCCATAGGGAGAGAGGAAATGGCCTCAAATTGTTCTGGGGAGGTTCAGATTAGATATGAGCAAACATTTCTTCACTGAAAGGGTTATCAGGCACTGGAAGAGGCTGCTCAGGGAGGTAGTTGAGTCACTATCCCTGAAAGTATTTAAAAGACAAGTAGACAAAGTGCTCAGAGGTATGGGTTAATAATGGGCAAGTATGGATGGACTCAATGACCTCAAAGGTCTTTTCCAACCAATTATTATTATTTCAAGCTAAGGAACAGGGCTATTTGAGTAGGGGCCAGTGCAACTCACAGGGCATTGCTAAGCATTTTACCTATGGATACTGCTATGCAGGTATGATATAGTAGAAACCTCCCTTGCATTTCTGCATTGAGTCAACCATTGACAATGGTTTTTCTGTCCACATCCTGTAAAAAAGTTGTTGAAGGGCTTTCACAAAGTAAAAAGACATGTACTTTATAAATATAGGTAAGCCAGTTCTCCATGTCCTTCTCTCCTTGCAGTGTGTTAACAAGCTGGAAATGGGTAATATGTAAGTATTGGCTTTGGCTGTCTAGGAACATTGCTCTTTCCATCTTATTTGTATCCCTCCCTCCCGAGTTCCCTGTGAAGAATTTTTGGTTGCAAGTCTTTGTGGCAGGGATTGCCATCTTCCCCTTGCCATTACCTAGCAGGAAGGGGCTTTGCAGTTGACACGCAAGTGCTACAGCATTAATGATTTGATTCTGAAATATTTTTGTGCTCCTTTGAGATGCTGGATTCTGTGAAGGGCTGCACAATGTGGCAGCTGAACATTGGTTGGGATAGTGTCTTTGAAAAAGTGATTACTGAGCATAGCATTTTCACTGGAATTAGCTAATTCATGGTACCTCACTGCAACCACAATAAACCATAGTATAAGTTGTGCAGTGTGAATAATCCATGGTTAGCAGGTAAATAAAAGACTGCAATAGCACACTTCAACACATGTCAGTGCAAGCATAAATCTTGGTATTTGTGGAAAGATGATCACATATATCCTTGATTACCACCAACTTATGAATTACTTTCAACTACTTAAATGTAAATCATCTAATTGTTTCGGTTGGAAGGGACCTTAAAGATCAACCAGTTCCAATCACCTTGCCACAGGCAGGGACGCATTCCACTGGATCAGGTTGCTCAAAGCCTCAGCTAGTTTGGCCTTGACCACCTCCAAGGATGGGGCATCCACAGCTTCTCCGGTCAACTAGAGCCAAAACAAAACTTCAAGAACTGGGAATAAGCAGTTGAATTCAATTTCAATGCTGGTATGTTGGCATTTTGCTCAAATTCATCTATCACAAACACAGATATACACATATAATGTGTGTGCATACAATTAAAATATCTAAAAATCTGCATATTTGGGAGATGCAGACAGTTTTTCGAATTAAATATTCTCCTGCAATATAAAAATGCTAGCTGCTGATATGCTTGCATATATTAAATATTTAAATAATGAAGTTAATGCAAACTTCTGCAACCAGGAACTGTATGCAGATTTTGGTAAAAATTTGAAGAATTTTGGCAGAGTGAATATACAAAAATTTAGCCAGTGACACTGAAGAATAGGCAACACTGAAAGCGCTGGCTACCTAATTCACTTGTAGTTGAGTGAGGTAATTAATAGTATTGAGCAATCCACTAGCTGCCTATTTGCTATTTCAGACAATTTAAAGTTCAGACCATCCAGTATATTTATGATTCAGAGTCCTGAGGAAGTTGTGTATTTAATGAACTAGTTTTTGAGAGCTAATTATACCTGAAAATTTTTAGCCTGCAATAAAAAAGAGGATTGAAATGAAATTTCCATTCATAACATTGTACACACAGCTTGGGTACTACTTATTAGAGCTAAAGCTAATAAAGAGCAAATATTCTGGTGTCAGTCCTGGGCTAGATCTTGGAAAATGTCTGAAAAACTACATTTCAGTGTGTGTGTGTGCACTTGTTAATCTTTGGGCACACAGATAGCCTTAAATCAGTGCAGCATTTAATTTTCACTTTTATGCTATTTTCAGAACTACAAGTAGAGTTTCACAGGCTTTGTAGGCATCCTCTGAATGGGGGTGAACTCACACGTACTGGGTATGCCTTGGTAANCTGGAAATGCAGACAGTTAGACCTCAAGCACAGGTATGAATACAGGTGCAATGGTGTGACTGCCTGTTAAGAACAATGGAAGGCTCTTTTCACACCATTAAGAATGAAAATGGAGATTGTAGCTGGGGAAAAATCAGCCATATGGTGCAGTTTCTGGGCTATATCACTCCTATTTCCAGAAGAATAATCCTTTTGAATGATGATTCTTTACCAGGAGTATGGATAGCCTTTGAATTGTGAGTCATTTATGGCTGAAGAAATTTCCTTTCAATGCACTTTGCTAATTGAAGAGCAGAGGAGCACTCCAGGTGGAGAGCCCACGTTATCTGAATAAAAGGAGATTTTCACCTTCCTTCTGATCATTTTCTATATTCTATTTTCTGTAAGTCTTTGTTGCTTGATTGTTTCTTTTTAGAAACAGACATTTGCACAAAATAATCCAAAATAGAACAAAACAATTATGTGGCAATGTTAATCTCATCTAATATTCATATTAATGACCTATTTTTAGACAAAATCCTTATTATTATTGCACCTCTGCTATCAAATCTTCTTTTATGATTACGTGAATGAAGCATTCAAAACAAGCCCAAACTGCCTGCATTTGGCACAATACAGTAATTTTGATTGCCTTTCTTTTGTTCCCCCTAAGAGCTATTTTTCATTTTTGCTTGAGGCTAAGAAACTCTTTTTATTTTAATCTGATTTCTTTTTTTTTTTTTCCTTTTCTGGCATAGAAACAATCAATAAGAAACCTGCCTCAATACCAGAAGAGAATGACCTTTGCATTCTCAGCTGATGATACTGCAGAAAGACTTGACTCTGGTGTCAGGCTATTATTTCTCTGTATTTTCCAGCTACATGGAATTTTCCTAATACATCTCTATCTAAAATTAAATGAGGTCATTNCCTTTTCTGGCATAGAAACAATCAATAAGAAACCTGCCTCAATACCAGAAGAGAATGACCTTTGCATTCTCAGCTGATGATACTGCAGAAAGACTTGACTCTGGTGTCAGGCTATTATTTCTCTGTATTTTCCAGCTACATGGAATTTTCCTAATACATCTCTATCTAAAATTAAATGAGGTCATTATTATAAATGAACACAGATGCCTATAGTTCTGCTTGAATGACAGCATTTTTCTTCACTAAAAATTACTTAGAGAGTCATTAGAGGTTTTAACAGGAACAATTTTAAACTCAAAGAATGACTTGACCACTTGTGAGTATGGGTATATAGCAGTGTTACTTCTGGTTTTCAGTGAGATTGTTGAAAGGACTGCACTCTTAGCTAAGTACCTCTGAATGAAATTGATCTGTGTACACATTCCTATCTTCTTTTCACCTTTAATGATGACTGTTGCTGATTTTAAATTTTTCCTTCATTCATTCCTGCCATACCAATCACAGGACCTGAGGGTATGGCAGGAGCACGTGCCAGGAGAGGGTTAGATAGGAAAGTAGGAAAGGGTTCTTCACCCAGA
>WAAB01014722.1:2011-12500 GCA_013389865.1 Piaya cayana | reverse complement strand
AGGAGGAGGAGGAAGAGGAGGAGGAGAAGGAGGAAGAGAAAGAGGAAGAAGAAGAGGTGGAAAAGGCGAAAGAAGAAGGAGGAGGAGCCCCACCTCCAGGAGGAGGAGCACTGTCGTCATCAGGAGGAGAAGGAGGAGGAGGAGGAGGAGGAGGCGGAGCGGCCTCCTGCCCCTCAGGCGGAGGCGGGCGGCGGCCATTGCCTTCGCCGCCGCTCTGGGGGCTCTGAGGGGGCGTTTGGCCCCCCGGTGCGGGGGTTCGCGGCCCCGGCCGCCCCTCCCCTCGCTGCTCCCGGCGGGGCCGGCGCCTCCGCGCCCTCCAGGCGCTTTTCCAGGGCGAAAAAAGCCGGAATTTTGTGAATCCGCCCCCCTGCGCAGGCCTCCCCCCCCCCCAGCGCTGGAGCCGCCTCCTGAGCCCCTGAGGACTTCGTTACGCTCCCGTAACCTAAAAAACCGGTGGGTTTGCTCCTTTTTTTCGTGTCTTTTTATTTGTTTTCTCTCCTCCGCAGCGTTTCTGGGCCAAGAGGGAAATCCCACTGGATTAGGGACTCCCAGCCCCATCCAACCTGGCCTTGAACCCCTCCAGGGATGGGGCAGCCACCCCTGCTCTGGGAAACCTGGGCCAGGGCCTCACAGGAGAACATTTTTCCTCAAGATCTCATCTCAATCTCCCCTCTTGCAGCTCAGAATTGTTCCCCCTCGTCTCATCCCTGCCCTCCCTGATCCAGAGCCCCTTCCCCAGCTTTCCTGGAGCCCCTTTCAGCACTGGAAGCTGTTCTAAGGTCTCCCCACTGCCTTTTCTTCTCCAGGCTGAGCAACCCCAACGCTCAGCCTGTCCCTCATAGCAGAGTTTCTCAGCCCTCCGATCACTGTGGCCTCCTCGACTCACTCCAGCAGATCTGTGTCCTCCAGAAGTGAATGCAGGATGTTTTATTTCGTCTCCAAAATGTTCTGGAATGACGTCTGTCCCAGGAACAGCTTTTGGAGGACGCCCCCAACGTGAGAAGTTGACAAAATGGAGGTTAAGGTGACAGCGGTGATGGATCCACCAGACGTGACTGTGGATTGTTACTAACAGGGGGTCTGTGCTGGCAGGACCGTCTGTCCCCTCTCTCCTTACCACCTTCTCGCAATTCCTGTTGCATCTCGCAGGAAGGTGCAGTAGAAGAAGCTCCTGCAGATTCTCCTTGGCTTCTGAGAACGCCCATGTCCTCCTCTGAAAGCTGAGAATCTCTCAGCTCATGAGCAAAAAGAGGTTTAGAATCAATCATAGAATCAGGTTGGAAGAGACCCACTGGATCATCGAGTCCAACCATTCCTATCAAATATAATCAAATATATCAAATATAATCACATCAGCAGTCTTCTAAATGCACCAGCGAGTTAATAAAGCAGCTGTAGACCTGAGCGGTTTCTGGTTTCTCTCATATTAATTTTTTTTTGTGAAGTAAAATATGTGTTTCTTTCAGGTCCTAGTGTTGAACTGATCTCACTCCCCTACCTGGAGTCAGCATGGCGAAGAAATCTCAGGATCCGCTTTCCTTGTCCGACTGCCTCTGCCAAATCTGCATGGAGATCTTTGTGGAGCCCGTCACGCTGCCCTGCAACCATACCCTCTGCAACTCCTGCTTCCAGCTGACCGTTGAAAAGGCCAGTCTCTCTTGCCCCTTTTGCCGGCGCCGAGTCTCCTCTTGGGCCCGGTACAACGCTCGCCGAAACACTCTCGTCAACTGGGAGCTTTGGGAGAAGATCCAGAAGAATTACCCGAAGGAGTGTGAGCGTAGGATTAACGGGCAGGATTTGGAGGAGGAAAGTAAGTGGGATGTTGTTTGTCCTGGGATGCGTTACCACAGCGGTTGTGGTTGGTGGACTTTGGATGTTGTGAAATGAGGAGCTGGGTTTGGGTGCTGAGCCCTGGCCTAGGCTGATCCATCCCTGGAGGGGTTCAAGGCCAGGTTGGAAGGGGCTCGGAGCCCCTGATCCAGTGGGAGGTGTCCCTGCCCTTGGCAGGGGGTTCAGTTGGATGAGCGGGAATCTCTGAGCCTGCAGATGTGATGTGAGAGTAAAGGAAGCGAAATCCTTACTTCTTTTTCTCCTTCCCCTTGTTTAGTTTGTGTCCCCCAGCCGCGGCACCAGCTGAGCAAGCCAGGGGAGCTGAGGCAGGAATACGAGGCAGAGATTAGCAAGGTGAGTCTGAAAATGCAGCGAACAACGTAAATGCTTTGTAGTTTGGTGTTTTAATTGTTCCCACAAACAGCTGGGATATTATTTAATGGAAAAGAAAGGCACTTCGAAGGGCACAGCTGCTGCAAGCACGTGCTGGTCCCTCCTGAGGCATGGATTCAGATTTTATCCTTTAAGGAAAAGGAGAGACTTCCCTCTGTTTGATATGTTTGAGTCCTGCATTCAGTTCTGGAGTCCTCAGCACAGAAGGACACGGATCTGTTGGAGCGAGTCCAGAGGAGGTTGCCTAGAGAACCAGGAATTAGATGGGCTTTAAGGTCCCTTCCAACCCAAATCGTTCTGTGATTCCGTGATTGACCACGACTCGGTGTCTGCTGTGAAGAAGGCAGCTTTGATACTCTTGGCCTGCTGCGTTGGGCTCTGCGTGTGTCAGGAGAACAGAGGGCTCCGAAGAGAAGTGCTATTAGTTTGGTTCTTCCGTCTCTAGAGAGCCGTGTAGTTAAATGCTGGCTTCAGAGTGTCAGAGAGCCCTTGCAAACAGGGAATCGTTCACGTTGAAGAAGCCTCAGCTGAGAGGCCGTGGTGTGAAATGTGCTCCTGCAGTAGTTACCTTTAAAAAAAAACCTCTTTTAGGTGGAAGCAGAAAGGCGAGCGCATGAGCAAGAGGAGAACAAGGCAAGCGAAGAATATATCCAACGGCTTCTAGCAGAAGAGGAGGAGGAGAACAGGCTGGCAGAAGCGAGACGGAGGGAGATGGAGAAGCAGCTGAAGGAGGACGAGGAGCTGGCGTGGCAGCTGAGTAACAGCCTGGTGAGTTACGATTAATGGGGGCAGTAGAAGACAGTGGCAGAGTGCAGCTGCTTTGACCGCTTAGAGCAAAAGTTATGATTTTTGACTCATGTAAAGTTTATTTTCACTGTAGTTGGAAGCTGTGGTCACCCCCTAGTACTTCAAATCCCGATTGACCATTGGTTTTTGAAGAAGTGGCAGGAGGGTGGAATACCCCAAACATTTTTTACCTGTAGCTTAGGAGCTTGAAACATGTGGCAGATATTTGAAACTTCACATATTGTGTTCAGTTTGGGCCCCTCACTCCAAGAAGGACATTGAGGGGCTGGAGCGAGTCCAGAGAAGGGAATGGAGCTGGGGAAGGGGCTGGAGAACAAGGGTTCTGAGAGGCTGAGGGACCTGGGGCTGTTTAGCCTGGAGAAGAGTAGGCTGAGGGGAGACCTCATCACGCTCTGCAGCTCCTGGGAAGGAGGTTGTGGTGAGGTGGGTGCTGGGCTCTGCTCCTTAGTGACTTACTGGAGCAAAACCTCTACCCCTTAATGCTAGATAGAGGAAAATTAACAGCACGTGTAAAATTTTATTCCATTACTTACCACTATGGAATTGTTTAGGCAAAAGTAACTGATTCTGCAGCAGAAGCAAAGTCCTTCTCTGGGTTTTTTTTTTTTTCTCCAGTTTATGTTGCGTTTTTGTTTTATTTGATGCTGTTTTTCTCTGTTGCAAAAGAACGAGGATTCCAGGATACACGTGCTCAGCAGCCCGTCCTCATCCGGCAGCCTCTCTGCTGAAACATCCCCGGTTCATCTGTGCAAGATGAGGAACAAACCACGCAGCTCTGGAGACATTCAAAAGTAAGGGAGTGAAGTTTCTCTTCTCTTATTATTGGTCTGGGTTTTGGGGATGGTGTCCTGCTGCTGCATTTGCTTCTTTGGAATCCTGGAGTCCAGCTTCTCTGGGGCAAATATAGACTGTTGAGGGTCAGAACATCTCCTCGCAGGATAATATGGAGGAGAGGGAGGTGCTTCCCCTTCTCTTGCTGTGCAGAGCGAACCTGAAGATCTTGATTAATGCAAAGTACTGACTATTCGAGTAAAACAAAATTTATAAAGGTGTGTTTTCCCCCTCTTTAAGGTACCTGTCTCCAAAAGTTCTTCATAGATCAGGATCAGTGCCATCCTCTGGAGCAGCAGAACGAGGACAGCGTGACTCTGGCTCTGTGGTAACTGGAATCATTTTGTTACAGATCTCAGTGTCGGTAGCTGTGCATTATTTTCCCCTCATCCCTAGGATTTCCATCCCTATTTTCCCCTTGCACATCAGCACCAGGCAGTTTATTTTGCCATTTTTGAGCTTCCTTCCACATTCACGACTCCCCGAAGTGGAACAAACCGCGCTTGGCAGCCCCCACACATGCACATACACCTGACATTGATAGTTACCTTGCAAGTGT
This sequence comes from Piaya cayana, assembly GCA_013389865.1. Classification (NCBI taxonomy): domain Eukaryota; kingdom Metazoa; phylum Chordata; class Aves; order Cuculiformes; family Coccyzidae; genus Piaya; species Piaya cayana. The sequence continues at coordinate 8,080 of WAAB01014722.1, read as the reverse complement.
CTTACCTGAGCGTCTTCAGCGAGCTCTGGGCTGTGAACGACGCTGTGTAAAACCACAGTGATGGTTCTGGAGCTCCCTGGAGGAGGCTGCGCTCTGCTTTTCATCACTCCGTGCGTCCGTCTGCCTGAGCTTCCCTGTCAGGCTTCAAAAAGAGTATGAGCAGGGTAATACCCTCATGTAAGTCCTTGCTAAGAGTAGAACACCACGGTTGTGTTTTCAGTCCTTTAGCAAAGCTTCTGTTAGAATCGAAGTTAATATCGCAAATTAACGAGCAACGCAGCTATAAGAAGCAGGTTCAGCATTTTATCAGTACCGTTGCCTTTCGATAAATTCACTTTGTTATCAATCTCTCCCTTTTCTTCAGGAGACCAACGGCAACAAGGGTGGCAGTTCTGCATGCCAAAATGAGCAAGAAAAGGAGATGCCAACGCTGTCTCCCCAACAGACCAGCGTGAATAAAGATTCCAGCGCTAAGGATTTGTTTCTGGAATTGTGCATGAACTATTTCAGCGCCTCAGCATCAGGGGAAACCGCTGCTGGGAGGCAGGAAAACACAGCGGGACCAAATTGTCTAGGAGACGAGGTTCCAGAGGTGCTTCGTGGAATTGCAGAAGGGGAAGGATCTAGAACGATTGTTCGTGGATCCAGAGGAGAAGATGATGGAGTCGAGTCAGGTGGTGTAAAAAGCATAAACCCTGACATCTCTGACTGTATTCATTCAGCAACAAATTCCACAAGGTCTGACGGGAAGAGTGAAATGTGGGATATCGCACAGGCGGTTGGACGCTTGGATGAGGAGAAACCAGAGACTCTGCTGAACTCTAAGGAGACTCCAAAAAGAAAGTCACCTGAGCCGCCAGCTGAAGCAGTAGGGGACTTGTGTGTGCTTGACAAGAGGAGAAGAACCCTTCCAGAAGGTTCCGAGGGTCAAGGGGAGCAGATAAACGATGCGAGCTTGGAAATGCAGAGAGCCTTTGAGCAGGTGTTCTACGAGAGGCACGTACAGGAGGAGCAGGACCGGCTGCTGGCTCTGCAGCTGCAGAAGGATTTCGACAAGGAAGAAAAGACACTGAATCGGCAGAAGGGCTCCCCAGATGGGTACCTGCTGCGCACCAAAGCGCGTCCGGCTGTAAAAGACTCCTCGGCTAGAAAGGGGAGCTCTAAGATGGCAAAACCCTCGAAGGGACCAAAAAAACAGGCTGAAACAAATCACCGCAAGAGCTGGAAAGGTTCTTGTGATGAAAACTGGCAGCCTTCTACCGGAGTCCAAATGAAATTGCGCGGCAGCAAGGGTGGGAAGGTTTTGAATTGTGTGGTCAACGCCAGCGACTCAAATGATATTCGTTCGCTCCCGAAGAACAAGCAAAAGACAATCCTTCAGATGTTTCAAAGCTCTGTTACGGAGTAGATCGACAGCACCACGGGCACGTGGTGGGAGAGGATTGAAAGCCACGGTCGTGCTTTCTTCCGTGTTACAAAGCCTCCTGGGAACCATTTTAAAGTTATTTTGAGGGGTGTTGCTTTGAGTCCCAAAGCTTTTGCGTTCTGAGAAGTTTTAATACCGTTCGCCCCGCTGGAGAAGTTTTAACTGGTCTGTTCTTGTTTTCTAGCGCTTGTGTTTCCATCCTTTTCAATACTGTTAGCGTTTAAAACCAAAAATAAGGGATGGTCTCACCTGAAAGCGATCATTTGGTGCCTTTTATGGGAAGGATGCATGTTCCACAGAGGAAACGACCAAAAATTGAGTCTGAAGCTGTACTGGGCAAGCCACATTCTGTCTGTCTGAATCCTGATCGCAGGCCTCTGTTTCATTATGGAATTGCACTGCTTGACCAACAGTTAACGAGCGTAAGCCAGCAGCCAGTCTTGCAGCCACTTTCTCCCTCTCCGACACTAACTCCTTTCTTGGACAGGGAGAGGAAAACCCAGCCCCTTCTCCCACTGCCAAAGTCGGGGGTTCTCCCCTAGGTGCCAGTGGTGTAAGCGACTGTGGGTTGTATTTATCTCTGATTCCAGAGGTCACGTCTGCAGCTCTGTCTGCCCGTAGGAAAAAAAAAATCCTTTTGTTTACTTACTGCTATTGTTCTGCACCTTTATTCTTGTACGAGGATGTTACCCATATGCTGTTTAATTTTCCTACTCAGACTGGTTTGAGTCTGATTAAAGACCTATAATATTAAAAAAAAAAGCAGTCTAGAAGACATTTGGCGTGGAGAAATGTAAACAGAAGGGGCGGAATGACTGAAAATGGGAGTTTGATGATAATTAAGAGTCATGTGCGTGGCCAGAGCTGTGTCCCCCTCTTGTTTTTAGAGGGATTACCTGGTGCTCGCTCTGGTTGGGGTTAAAGCACAATCATTTCGATTTGGACCTGGAGGACGTTGAGGCTGGTGTTGACCTACAAGGGATGTGTCCCTAAACTAGTTTTTCTCTTGATTATGAAACCATCGTTTGGCCTTTCTTTGCTCGTAATGAGCAGCTTTCGTGCTGCACTTTTGGAAGGGAGCAAAGTCCTAATTGGTGTCCCCAGAGGCGCTACATGTGCACTTGTTTTGAACCTTATGGATAGAGTTTAACTTGTTTCTGAGAAGTTTGTAACAAAATACATCAGGCGAGTCTTCTATTATTTTGAGTTAGAAAAAATAAAGCTGATTCCTTGTTGCAAGAGGGAGCAGCACACCAAGCCCACCTGGGAGTGGGTTTTTTCCTTTGCCTACATACCTGGAGCGCTGGCGTTCTCCTAAATAAAACCTCCGAGCTGCTCCTCGAGAAGGTCACAGCAGGGCACGGGTGGCAAACCTCTCGCTGCGGCCTCCTCAGGGTCCCCTTCGGGGTCGGGAAGGAGCGGGGCTGGGAGGCTGGGGGGGCTGCCCCCATCTTTGAGGGGCTGAGGGGAGCCGCTTCCCGCCTTGAGGGTGAAAAGGGGGCGGAGCCTCGGATCGGGAAATCTACGCAAGGGGCGTGGTTTATGAGGCAGAGTCTCATTGGGGGCGTGGCTTCTCTAGCGTTTTTAGACGCAGGGAGGGGTCTATGCGTGAGTGGTGTGGCCAGAGGGGGCGGGGTTTCTACCTCACGGGGCGTGGCCTCGCTGAGCGGGATTTCTATGCAGCCCCGTGGGGGCGTGGTCTACGCGGGGGCGTGGTCATTCTGTGTTGTTGCGTCTATACGGGGGCGGAGCATGAATGCGGCTGTGAGCGGGGTCTCTGGGGCAACGGTTGTGCGGGTGGGCGTGGCCTCTACGCAGGGTACATGCATGAATAGAGCGTGGTAACCGGGGCCTATACGGGCGCGGTACCCCCGAGGGGGCGTGGCCGTCGGCGGCGCCTGCGCGGTGCGCGGCGCGGGGGAAGATGGCGGCGCACGGAGCCGCGGCGGGCGGCGCGGCGCTGAAGCGGTTAATCCAGCAGTTTTCCGCCATCACGGGTGAGGCGAGGGCCGGGAGCGGGGGCGGGGGGGGAGGCGCGGGGTCCCCGGCCGGATCCACCCGCTGCCGTGGGCGCCGGCACCGCCGCCGGGGCAGGGCCCCGGGGTTACCCGTGCAGCCCCGGCCTGCAGCCGCGGCGGGGAGGGGCGGGGGCTGCGGGTGACAGCGGGGAGGGGCGGGGGAAGGGAGCGAAACCATCCAGTCCCTCCCCGGCTATAGGTGAGGTGATGTGAGGGCTGGAGCAGCAAGGCTGTGGGGACAGGCTGGGAGAGCTGGGGGGGTGAAGCCTCGAGAAGAGAAGGGGAGACCTTGGAGCAGCTTCCAGCGCTGAAAGGGGCACCAGGAAAGCTGAGGAGGGATCTTCCCAAGGGCCTGGAGCGACAGGATGAGGGGAAATGGCTTTAAATTGGAAGGGGGAAGAGTTAGGTGAGACATTAGGGAGAAAATCATCACAATGAGGGTGGGGAGGCCCTGGTTGCCCAGAGCAGGGGTGTCTGTCCCATCCCTGGAGGGGCTCAAGGCCAGGTTGGATGGGGCTTGGAGCCCCTGAGCCAGTGGGAGGTGTCCCTGCCCATGGCCGGGGTGGCACTGGATGAGTTTTAAGGTCCCTTCCATGATTCTGTGGCGGATTGATTGTTTTGGAAAGCCAGTTCCCTCAGTCAGTTTGTTGTCCCTACAACTCCCTGAGAGGAGGTTGTGGAGAGGAGGGAGCTGGGCTCTTCTCCCAGGGGACAGGACGAGAGGGAATGGCCTTAAGCTCCACTAGGGGAGGGTCAGGCTGGACATTAGGAAAAAATTCTTCATGGAAAGGGTCACTGGGCAGTGTCAGAGGCTGCCCAGGGAGAGGGTTGATTCCCCTTCCCTGGAGGGGTTTAAGGTGTGGGTGGACGAGGTGCTGAGGGACATGGGTTAGTGATTGATGGGAATGGTTGGACTCGATGATCCGGTGGGTCTCTTCCAACCTGGTGATTCCATGATTCTATGATTCCGTGTAACAATGTGGATCCTTTAGGGCTGGTTTATTGCGACAGTTTCACATTGCACTCTCTCTTACTGGCCTGTTCAAACTAGAGCTTCTTGAGTCTTCTCAGAAAATCGGAGAGGCAGCCAACTGCATTGTGCCCTGACTGAAATTATCTGGGATTTTGATGCTGTGGGAAGTGTTTTCTTCACTGTGGTGACTCGCAGTTAGCCTGGTAAGAATTCCTGCCAATCCCAAAGCTGCTGCCAGGCCGGTTCAGCTGCTCCGTGCCGCTCTGCCCGTGCGAAAATAAACTCCAGCAGAGACACAGGCTGTAGCGAGCAGACACTGGGCACCCGAGAGCTTCCATAGATGAGGGCGCTTCTGCTGGTGAGCTGGTTTTTCAGGAGAAGCTGAGAGGTAGCAGCTGAAGCAGGAGCTACAAGTGATGTCGAGAGCTGGTGTTTCATCCTGAGCAACAAGGATAGAACTAGATTTAGTTGTGCTTCAGATTGATTTTCATAAATGTAGTCATTATACAAATAACTGTATAGGCAGGTGTTGCTTTCTCCTTCTCAGCTTTTCTCCTTCTCTTAAGTGAACTGAGCTTCTGCTGGGTTTGCCTTTTGCTGCTTGTTTTTATGCCTTTTAGTACTATTGGTGAAACACGATATAGAATCATAGAATCACAGAACAACCAGGTTGGAAGAGACCCACCAGATCATCGAGTCCAACCATTCTTATCAAAATCTTTCCTCCCATTTCTAAATAGCTGTTACAAGTGGGTATAAAGGTTCAGCAGCTCATTTAGCGCCATCCCTGTTAGCATGTTGCATCAGGTTTGAATTTGTTTCGTGTCTGCCTGCTATGAGTGCTTGGAAAATTGTACCAGGGAAAGCTCTGACCTCTAGAAGAAAAAGAAAAACCACACTAAAACCCTGTGGTGGCTTCCGCTGGGGTTTTTTCTCTCGGTGGAAGGAAGCAGCCCGGGTGGCCTGTATGCAGGTGTTCCCTTCCCCCTTGTTTTATAGCTGAACTTCAGAGACAAACTGTTCTAATTCTTGATGCGTTGAGAGAGCCAGCTCGCCCGCCGGACGCTCCCAGCAGCTCCGTTCGAAATGTTTTCTGCGTGACGCTTTAATTTTTCTTCGCTGTTGCAGGTGCCAGCGAAAGCGTGGGAAGGCACATGCTGGAAGCGTGCAACAACAACCTGGAGATGGCCGTCACCATGTTCCTGGACGGCGGTGGGATCGCCGAGGAGCCCAGCACCAGCTCTGCGGGGGTGTCCGCTGTTCGGCCGCACACCGAGTACGTCCCCGTCAATGTGTTTGCGCAAACCGGGGGGCTCTTCTTGGAATGGGAGAGCGCCAGGCAGCACAAATAACGTAATTGTCACCTGTAACCTGCTGTCAGCTCAGTGCAAGATGTGCTGCTTTGGTGATCTTGTTAAACTGATGGTGCTAATAGTGGGTGAATAAGTTCTTAAGTTGTGTAGGACAACTTGAGAGAGTGAGACTGCTCCTCGAATCGTGGGGTCAGTTGTGGGCCCCTCAGCACAAGAAGGATGTTGAGGCTGTGGAGCGAGTGCAGAGAAGAGCAAGGAAGCTGGGGAAGGGGCTGGAGAAGAAGAGGAGCGGCTGAGAGAGCTGGGGGGGTTTATGGTGGAGAAGAGGAGGCTGAGGGG
>WAAB01014720.1:3498-75977 GCA_013389865.1 Piaya cayana | reverse complement strand
TGTGAATTTTTTTTTTTTAATTTGGCCATTTGAACACCTAGCAAACTGTTACAGTTGTGTTTTCCAACACATGCAAGACAAGCTTAGCCAGCTTTCTAATTACCTAAAAACTTGTACCACTGGCTCAGTCAATTCAGCACACCCCTAATCCCACTCTGAAGGTCTGTATTTCAACCAGGGAGTTTCATCACTTAAGCAAAATATGAATTGTTTAAGAATAGCAATAGCAGGTCATGATACAAGTCAGGTGTTCTGCAGCAAAACCACAGTACTATGGCACTATGTTTTTCCCCCCCGAACTTTGCCAATGTAATCAAGCTTTCCTTCCCCAAGACTGATTTCCTTGCTAATATTGCTTGGGATTAAATTAAAATGTATTTTTCTGTGGTAGCTTATTGGCATTTATTTAATGAGTTTTTTTCTCACACTTTTGCCCTTGGCACTGCAAACAGCATGTGATATTATACAGTTTATTTATGTCTCACTAGTTCCAGTTAACATCTTCACTATCTTTTAAATATAAAGTTATTGCTATTTAAATGAAGAGAATATATTCAGACAGCTACCTGGTAATGCAGAAAAATAAATATTAAGATTTTTATTGCAGATGCACCATTTATTTATGTTAGTGAGCCACATATATAGATATATATCATTTATAATTGCTTATAACAATCAAATATGTGTAAGTTTTAAGAACTCTTCTATTTATTAGAGAAAAGCAAGTATCTTATAAAACCAGGATGCATTCACTGAAAAGTATGAAGATGCAATTCAGCTATGCTGATGTAACTCTTAAGTTACCCAAGCTTTGATTCCAGTTTAGGCATTAAGAATACTATAACATGGATAAAACTGTACTATTTTAAAGATGTTTGTATTCATGACCTCCTCAAGCACAGGCAGCCCAATAGCTGCTCTGGATGCCATTGGGTAGTCCTCCAGCTATTTGGTCACAGAATCAGCAGAAGATGAAACTGAGGACAGACAACATTATATTCAAGACTAATGCAGTATGACAGCAGTTGACATTCATTATTTAGAGCAGTTTCAGCTTTCCAATAAATTTATTTCCTCTCAGCACGACCATACGTACATCCTCAAAGCAGCTTTGAGAGCTCCCCACACCATGCATTCTGCAGGCACTGCAGGCACTGCAGATATCAGGTATTAACCTCCACAATGACGGGAAATGGCTTAGTGACAGAACTTGCACTTGAGGCATAGGATGAAGGAACAGAAGAGCATAGTAAAGACCTGAGTGACACTCTCTGGTGACTCTGCCTGCTCCCCTCCTCCCCCTGAGCTTGCTTTCCACTCAGTACTATCTTTCCTTTCATCTTCCTCTACACAAACCTGATGGTCTTTGCTTTGACCTCCACAGGCTCAAGGCTGGAAAACCCAAGTCTGGCTCACTAGAGCTCATTCATCAAGAACTTTAGGCAATATAAGAGCCTCAATCCCCCATTCACCTTCAGAACCATGCAAAGTGGCTACCTGCACCATGGGGTTTAAGATACTGGCAGGAATGTGTTAGAGTGAGTGAGAAAACTAGTCATGTTGTTGACGGAGGAGTAGTCCAGTCTCTCGTGGTAAGTGAGATGACCTAAAATTATATGACCATGGCTTATGCAAGTGAACAAACAACAGAAGTTTTCTTTCTGCATACCCAGAGGAATATTCTTTTTCTCCAGTATCCAGGAGAGAACAAAAGACAGGGGTTTCAGTTAGCCTACAAAAAGGAGACAAGGAACAGAAGTAACACGGGTCCTACGGCATCTCAAAGAAAAGCCGCCTTTCTCTGGGTACAAATGAAATGAGCTCCACATACTCAGTTCAGAAATACAGCTAGATATGAGTTAAACACAAAGTAGAAGTAACAGCAATATTGACTTGATCCTGTCCCGAAACCTGTGTAGTTCGGATAAAGCAACTAAAGCCAGCCTCTGGTGGCTGCACAGCCTGCATTAGAGGCAATCACAGAATCATAGAATCACCAGGTTGTAAAAGATCCACCAGATCATCGAGTCCAACCACAATCTTCCATCATCCCCAAATATAATAAAACAGTCTGCTATTGAGCTGAAATAAACACATCTGTGACATATTCTACCAATTAATGGGTGTATAATAACTTTTTAAAAACATGTTACATTCTTGTAGTGTCATCATTACACGTGCCTTAAATTGACAGTTACTGACAGTGTCTAAAACTGATGTCATGCTAGTCTAACAATCAGTGAACCATCACACCTCCGCTTTCTGTCTTTTCCCAAGCATGAAATTATTAAGCATACAAACCCTGCAGCATCATAATTGTGCAGTAGCAACAATATAAACACATGTGTGTTGACCAAACAGGGACAGTTCTGAGGAAGAAAAAGAATGGCAAAGAAACCTGAGTAAGAAAGAAAATAGTAAATGCAGGATTTGGAAACTTAAGTCCAACACACAGTGTTCTAGTACCTTCTTTCACTCAAGCAGAACACGCAATAGCAGTCCACAAGACACCACTAGAACTGGTTTTAATACTGGTTTTAAATACCATCTCAGTTCTACATATTTAATATGCCTTTCAGAGTATCCGGTTGAGCAGAAATATCCTCTCTTTCTATATATATATAAAAAAAGAATACTCTTAAAACACAAAAATGAAACCGTGGCCCTTGGTAAACACTGCGAAGACTAAAGGTCAGATTTTCAAAAGATAAACACTCTCTCTCAGAGGGTAGTCTTACCATAAGGCCTTTATTTCCAGTTGTACAATTATGTATGTGTGTGTGTTTGTACAATGCAACAATTATAAAAGCAAAGAAAAAACTTTAGGGAATTAGTTCAATCAAATTCCTATAAGAGACTATTTACTAAGGACACAATTTAAGTTCAAAGTACCTACATGTAACAAACTTACTGTGAAATAATTAATTTTCTAAGACAAATACAAATTTCATACAGCCTAGGTCTGACATCCACTGGAGAGAAGCAAGTCATAGTTGATGTTAAAAACTCATTTCATATGCAGCCTCCACATGTGCTTCATTTATGAGGGCTAAAGGATATAATGATGTTGTGTGATATGGATTTACAGGCTCAGATTGAAGCAATGCCCAGTTTCTTAGTGGTTTTATATTCAGCAGTGCCACTGGTTTCTCTCTTATTTATACTATTGATTTATGCTTCTGTGATTAGAATAAAGCCTTGTTGAAATTATTGAACTCCCTCTTTAGCACAGTTTATCCAGTAGTTACACTTTGTAACCTTTAACACTTATTACCACAAGAAGTCTCCATTAACTGAGAAAAGAGTCGTGGATAAAATGTGTTTTTACTAATATTGAACAATTTTAGAAGATTTATTAGTGATCTTTTGAAAAGACCTCATAGTTTAATATATATCCTTAAAAGTACCAACCTAGCTAAATAAGAACATTATTATTAAATGTTTATTCTCATGTGCTATATTTTTAATGAGTTTTCAGCACATTTTTTCTCATCTGTTTTCTAAAGACCTACCAAAACATTATGAATCTTGCACTACACTACCTCTGCGAGCTGAAGGCAAACAAATCAGCTAACTCTTATGCTCCTAAGCAAACATTTCCAGAGAACTCCTCTCAAGCATATATTAGAAATGATCTTCAGAGGCCAAAGGAAGGTCCCTAGAGTCACATGAGAAAAGACAGACTTGTCATGCCATTAATCCAGCTCTTTCTCCTTATATCATTAATTCTGTAGCAGAAAGAGCAATTTAATTACATTTGCAGTGCCCATCAAGAAGTTATGGACTTGGATGGAAAAGGGACTTTGAATTTAAAAAAAAATTAATGGAACACATCTCCAGAAACAAACAAAACATAGAGCACTACACAGTCAGTAGGAGAGGACTTTAGCTGAGTCAAGTGAGTAAAGATAGTGCTTTTAGAAAAACTTCTGGGACCGAGGATCTATTAGCTCAGCTGGTGACCCAGGCACTCCAGAGACACCTACTGTTCCCCCACATCCAGGTTAGCGATATTTAATAAGACAAGCTCGGCTCCTGCAATGGAGCGAATAGTAGCATGCAGCTGCCAGCATCTGTATGGGAGAAAAAAAAAATATCCATGGACAGCTCAGGCTTACCTCCTTCTTAGCATTACCAGAAGACATAGTATAGACTCCTGGCAAAAGGTAGCCAGGTCACAGGCATCAGAAATAAGCAACACAAGACCCAGCTCTTGGACAAAGAACCATGCTTAAAGAGCATCATGTTAGTGGAGGCACTTGTGCAAGGGATCTGAAGACAATGGGCTTAGGAAAACGTAGGTAAAGCCTGCAGAGTCAGAAAATGACCTCTCTTATTTGTGAATCTCCAGATCCTAGGTTACAGGGATGACTAATGCTTATCCAATAAATGTTGTCTGATCATAAATATGTCTGTATACAAAGTTGCAGTCTTATTTTTTCTATCATCTTTCAAGTGTTACCCTTACACCGTTATTGAAATTCAAAACATATTTGTAATGCAGGCATGAGGCATCGCTTCACAAAATGTCACTCAGAGATGCAGAGAAGTTCTTTTAGAACACCAAAATTAAGAAGTGACAGGGCAGTTACCTATAGCATCTATGTTTCACTCCTTCAGAGGCAGAAAGCAGAGAATGAACTTCAGAGCAATATGGCGTTTCCTTCTACCTAAGAGCCAAAAGCTGTGATTGCTTAAGCTTTTTAAAATACTTACTAATTTTGTAGCTTTTGCCAAACTAAATTAATCCACTCTTTAAAAACCTGTTTCTTTTAAAAAAAAAATTTCCTAGTCATACTTCAGACTGACTGTTTTCCAAGGATGTCAACAAAAATGTATATTAATTTCTCCCTTTACAATGAATTCCGATGTTTTCAAGAACAGTAAGTTAGCATTAGACTGTTACAGATATCAAGATTTCAGATCTAAATATAATCATTTCACTCAATACTTGGAAAGCAACCACTCATTTTTTTCTGTAATGGTGTTTCTGTATTCTTTATTCTTTTTTTCCCCCGTTGGCTGATTTTTTATCCCTTTTGTTTTATTTTTAATTTGCCAACAGTAATATCAGGTAATGGTAATACAGCTGTTGATCCTGAAATTCAAATACTGCTTAGCAGTATAGAATAAAATTATAAAACTTTATAAAATACTTGCTGAAATTGTATTTGGGAGTGTTTTTCTTCATTAATAATTTAAAGTTGTTCATGTTTCCAAAGAATAATCCAATTTTCTGACTCTGCATGTGTTTGATATACCTTACTCTTCACTCATGTGAAGTCCTGAGCAGAAGCATAAATTATTCAGGAACATGGACTCACCCAGAAAATGTTTCTTTCACTCCTGAGGAGCTATAAAGTATTTTTTAAAAATCAGAATGTGTTAAAAATGTTTTTTAAAACACAAAGATGTTAAAAATGTTTTTAAAAACCTTAATGTTGTTGCTTCCCAAATGGCAGTGCTGTACAAAAGGGACAAATTTCTCATCTGTTGCAGTAAGAGTTACATGACTTTGGAAATAAATGAGCTACAAATGTTAGAAGGAAAAAGAAAATTTCATTTCACAAAAATCGTGAAAACTGTTTCTGTTTCTAAAAGCCCGGACTAGTTTATTTCTGCTTTTTCTGTGTTCTGCATACGGACATCACACATTGATAGGGATTTTCCCACTCTTCTTTCTTATCTCCAATTTCATGCCCCTTATTTTTAACAAAAATAATATTGAAAAACCTGAACCAGCTTTAACAAGCAAAAAGGAAGGCATCTGGAAAAAGAACATAAGAACACTGATAAATTATGCATGACATGGTAAAAAAATCTTGCTGGGTAGGGCTGTGTGTGTTGACAGTGTTTACTGTAGAGACAACCTTTAGTAAACCAACAATTGTAGATAACTAGACTACCACGTGGAAGAAAAAAAACCCAAACTGCTAAATCAGCTAAATAATCCAAAGAAAAAGACAATCTTATTAGTTCAAAAATACCAAAATTAAAGTAGCATTAGATGATTTCCAGTAATAGTATTAACAATTAAGAACGATAATAAAATAAATTAAAATAACTACTACTAACTGGGGACACTAAACCTCTTGATACTATAGTGTTACTTCTAACAATACAATAAAAATAAGTACAACACACAAATCACTCATACACTGAAAAAATTAAGTTCTCAATCTCAGGTATTTATTTGCATGAAAAAGATGTACTTCCCAGAGCTCTTGAAATGTAAGTAGTAACTCAGAGCATACTCTGCAAACAGATGCTATTTGACTGTAGTAAAATTATCAAGCTTTAAGCCATGACAGAACTCAGCCAAGACACACAACAGGGAAATTCTATGTCCAGTTCTTAGGAAAGCTGGCAGTACAAAACCAGAACTTTTGTGCGTTATCATAAGGGCTGCAGACAGTTATGCCCCTTCTTCTCAAGCTCTTGCATTCCATTTTTCTTTTAGTACCTCAGACCTACAGGAAATGTGGCCTCCCCTGCATCATGTGCATCACACACATGATTGAAAAATAACAGCAAGAAGAAAAGGAAGAAACAAAACACAAGCTGATTCATAGACTACTCATATATCTGATTGAAAGCATACAGTTACATCTTTAGCAGAACAGGATACGTACTACTTGACTCTTAACTATAAGGAAATTCAGTAATAGCCCAAATAGTCCAAGTATTTCTTCAAGGATTTAAAAAAAAATGGCCTTCACTAGAACAACAGCTTGAATCTCTCTCTCCAAACCCTGCTAAGTACTTGAAAGTAACTTTGTACTTTCTGGTGATGACAGAGGTAGCTGAACAAGTGCCAAATACCATTAAGAGTGGTTTCAAAATCTCTAATCCTCCTGAGATTTCCAAAGTAGTTCTATAGGCAGCAAAAGACTTTATGAAGCTGGAGTGCTGCTTGTGACAGTACCCCCAATTCTGGGCACAAAGATACAAAAAATTTCACTGCTAGTAGTCTGTGATATTGTCTCAAAAATGAATTAAAGCAGTCCCCAGAACATACTGAACATCACTAAGAGTGGAAGTTGCATTCACTTTTCAACAGTGATGTTGCAAAGGAATTATAATTATACATCTTTATTGCACTCTCCACTTCACATTTAAAATAATACCCCAACAACAACAAAAACCAAGAGCCCTTGCACAGGGAATAAACTATTATTTACATGAAAATAAGTAGAAATTTGACAATCTTTTTTTATTTTTCTTCTTCTTTCCATGTTCTGTTTATACTAAACATGACCCTTCCAGAGGAAAACAGTTCACAGGGGAAGAGAAAATGAACAGTGCTCAATGCTTTAAGGGTATGATGTCAGGGTCCTGCTGTGCAGAGGCCAGCATTTGCTAAGCATAAAGTAACACTGGTAAGATAACAGAAATACAGATTTTCGAATTCTCCTCAAGTTTCCAACCATAGACAATGCACTGAACAGATCATAGAAACTAAAAGTAAACTGTTATTTTTAAATCTCAGCAAGGTAACTGCTTTTTTTAAAATATGTTCCCTTTAGCATAAGCTATTTTCATTGAAATATTTTGGGGTGCCCAATGCCTGCAGAGCAGCTGTACTTTGTCACAGTTTGATGAAGCAGACCTGCTTTGACAGGGAACAGGGTTACTAAGGGTTGTCATTCATAAATGTTGCACCAGAGCAGGAGATCAGTCACTTTCTGAGCCCATGCCCTGCTCTTTATAAATATTCCCATGTGTTTGCAATTAGTTAGTGGGCTAACTATTCTGGCGGCAAAGGTTATTGAAGGCTGTTTTCCAGATGTAGGACATGGGTTTGGTTGTTTTTTTTTCCCCTCTGCACAACTAAGTCTCAATCTTAGCATGTTTAGTAACAACACAGCTGATCAGTAGTCTCCCATCAAAAAAAGACCTTAAATGGAAGAGTTTATCTGCCTGCCTTTGAAAAAAAAATGGAGATGCTTCAGATCTAGAGGGCTGCAGAATGCAATTGTATAGCTTTCAGCAAGCTATGACAAGCAACAGATGTCTTGTAAAGCACAGAAAATTTCTGAATTCAGTTTTAAGCTGCTGTTGTGTTTTGAGGGTAGTGTATATGAGGAAGAATTCAGCTCCTGCTGATCTGAAATGTCATTGTACTAATTGTTTCATTAAGAAATTAAGTTAGCTAAGTATTCCCCTCCAAGTTCTGTATTTGTCCAGTTAATGAGTTACATCTCAAGAATTACATTCACTTGTGCACAATAAGGTGTGCAATGATAGAATAAATCATCATGGCCTTCTAGAACACACGGTTAGACGTACCACATGTATTTCAATGTACCAGATTTCTGTTTGTTCTTTTACCCCAGATGGTAACTTATGTATTGACCTAACTGCCTAGATCTCATAATTAAAACTACCTAGTCTTAGGAACAATAGTGTAATCGTTTTACATAGTAAATATACTCAACCAGATAAAGCATTAAGGATTATTCATAATATACCACTATAATAGGGAATGTCCTGTATGCAGGACTAAATAAATACAACATGATTAAGTAACTTCATAAACAATGTTTGCATTTCAGTAGGCTGTCTCCAATGCTCTGTGAGGTTAAAATTGTAACTGCTTACTTTAAAATCCTTGGACACAAAATGTAAAAATAAACCAAGTGCAGAGTAAAGTATTAGACCCTAAAAGAAAGGTTTTATGAGATTATTAATTCACTAACCAAACCACCCTCTGCAGTTTCTGTGGCTTATGGACTTAAGGTAAAGTAAACCCTGAAGCTGTAGGATTAAATGTGTGTTCTGCATTCTAATCTGACCAGGTGACTCTGGTATCCTCAAAGTACTGTTCTGTGATGGCCACGAGCATCTGAAAAGAACAAGAATAATCTTAATTTCTACTGCTGACATAAAACCATTGTCTCCTGTCCAAGTCATTCTTTTGTTGTGGTCTGCCTGTGCACTGCATTTCAGAGAAAGGCTGCCAAGTCAATTCTGAGCATCAGATGCACAGTTAATAGTAACAGCAGTTAATTCATGCTTTTTTTTTTGCTACAAACAACAGGTCATCACAATGAAGATAAAATGGTTTGTCCTTGTAGAGCACCATAGAGCAAACATACACACTTTAAAAAAGATCAGGAGAGAATATAGACAAAAGACTTGACTCTGAAAAGGGCTTTCACAGTGAGTTACAGTCAGTAGGATTATTCACGTGATTAAATGCAACTCATGTTATGAATTAGGCTTTAAATGTCAGGATTAGCTAACATGAGAGAAGGCTGAGAAAAAGCCTGGATGAAAGTAAGGAATCTAAAGTTTTGTAGTCTTTAAGGAAGGCATATACTTTAAAAAGTATGTTTAAATAAAAATTATTAGATGATTCTCAGGTTCCGCAGTAATACATAAACCATAACCAATTACATTCAAGCCCTATCTCCATATTATATTTAATAGATATGGAGTAAGAAGCAAGTGTAACATCTAGTCCTCTTCAGCATCTAGAAGGAAATGAGAGTTTGATTAAAAAAAAAAAAAAAGCTATTTAATTTTTACAGTGCTGTCAAATGGAGACATAACCTTACAAGGTAATATGATTTTATAATACTTTTACCCTGTGGGAATTAAAAGGTCTGACAGTAGCTTCCAGAAATTGATCACAATTAAAGCCAGGAATCAGATCCAAAATACAGGCATGAGCCCAAATTTCAGGTGAAATTTCATTCAGATTTGCCCTCCAAGTTCATCTCCAATATTTGTACTATCAAATACAAGAGGGGAAAAGTCCTGAATAGAAACATAAGGACATTAGATGAAATTGTAAATTTTAACCACATTTACTGTTGCAAATGAAAAACAAAATAAATGCTTTGATTACATAATTGAGGAAAACAAACAAACAAAAAAGAAGCAAAAGGAGATCCTCATGTTCAATGCTTGAAAAAAACAGTCAAAGTCTAGCCGTTACAGACTTAGAGTACCAAGACTGACAAGTATCTATGCTCTACAGAGGAGTGAAAATCTGTATTGTTGGTTCAGTACAGGGTAATACTTTCCTATGTCTACTCACTTATGAACAACAGAAAGGCTGTAAGAAATTTCACCTTTGTCCAGGAAAATAGTTGAAAATTCCTGTCTCAACATTTTCAAGTCGCCAGCATCTCTGTCTATACCTTCTTAAGGAGATAGCATAGCTTAACATTATTATATTACACTGACATCCAATGTCAGTTGTATTCCAGAGTTAACAAGACTCAAGCCTCACTGGAATCCAGCACAGTAACTCATTCCCAGCTGATAGTAGTGAAGGAATGCTAGCAATATGAAGGAATAAGCAAGCAGATAAAAAGTAGCATGCATGGCCAATAACATGATTACACAGCATACTCTGCATTTATTTTGAACTTCCCATCTGAAATTCAGTTTTGGTCTTCAACATTTGCCACCTACAATTCACAGTTACTAAGAGATGTAAACATGTAACAGATCAGTCATTCATATCTCTGCCAATGGAGAACTACTGCATAAAGCATGTTTTCTAGTATTAATCCAGCTCAGTTTTATGATTTCCAAGAAATGGAACCTCCCTTGAGCAACTATTCCTGACATTGACAGGAATGTTCTGATGGAATAATGCATTACATTCATTTCTGGCTTAAATTTACTCTTATTCTTCATTACTTTACTATATCCTTTACTTATGCTATGTAAGTATTTCTGTGCTTGTGCATTTCTATGGCACTATCACTTCCCCAAAATACAATCCTTTTCATGTATTTGTACAAATATACACAAGACGTGATAATTTTTGTTGCTCTTCTCTGAGGTCCATTCAATTCATGAATATCTCTCTATGGATCACAAACTCACATCTGCAACAACCTAGCAAAATATTGCCCTGCCTCTCAGGAAAGACTGTTTTACACAAAACTGCTGGTATGCAGTCTGCTTGCCAGCCTAGCCCTTCTCAAGCATGTTCAAAGACCTTCCCTTCAGAAGTCATGCTGCCTTAGAGTTTCTACTACTCCAGTCCTGACTCCTTTTTCTCAGTGTGTCTGTGGTAGCAGTGTATCTGTTTGTCCAGCCATTCTGTGATTTGGATCAAGCAACAAACCAGGCTAAAAATAACCCATGAAAAGAGAAAAAGATAAGTTCATTTTTAATACAAATCAGTTTTCCAATCCAGTTTACTAAGGGTTGTGTTTTCCAATCCAGTTTACTACACCCTGTTGTAACAGTTAATCGATGGCATCTCTGGTGATTGGAGTAAGCAGCAGAAAGCAAAAGCTGCACTGCAGAATTGTACTGCCAGAAAAGGATACAGCCATGAAACTCTACAGTCATCCTGTGAAGAACATCTTGCCAGAGAGTGCTTGGAACTGCATTTTATCGCCTGCCCCGAGACCCTGTGCTGTGATGAAGTGCAAAGAAACACTCACTGGTGTAAGTGACATGCAGGCAAAATTAGGTGAGAGGGCCTATTTTTACTCTGTACTCCAAATAAAGTAATGTGTATCTTTAAAAGAACAAGCAAGTATATTGTCACCACTGGTGAAAGTAGTGTGAGGACTTCTACCCTTCCTCTCCACAGAACATTTTTCTGTCACTGTGCTCGTGCAAGTAGAATCACTACAACAATGGATTAGAAATGTCCCAGACTTTAGAACAGAGGTTCTTAACAGAAAATCTCATATTTTAATAATTATGATCTTCAAAACAGAACAAAAAAACTTGAAAAAAAAAGAAAACATCTGCCATGTGTTATTTAAAATAGGTATAAATTTATGTTAACTGGGAATGAAAGTCAATGCTCAGAGGCTACTGCAGCATCTTAATGCACATGGTATCTGAACAATGACTGTCCTTCACTCTTCTCCTCAGAAAAGAGAACTAAAATACTAAGTACCATCTTCACGGAGAAAGCTGGGGTTTTTTTACTACCTAACATATAAAGTTAACAATTTTTTTTTGAAGGAGAATTTAATTAGTGAACATCCTTTCACTGCCACTGATATTCAGGTAACTTAATACATACTCACATGAGAAGACCTCCTTAACAGGATCTTTGAAAATATATACTACTTGGGAGAAGAATTTCAAGTAATCCCAAAATAGGTGATTAAAAGAAAATTTGAACAAATACTGATTCTAAATCATGTAGGGAGATCAAAAGCCTTGCTTTGGTTAGACATCAAATCCAGTGATGTCTAAAGCAGAGATAAAATAGTCAAAGGCAAATGACAACACTACAAGAACTGGCAGCTTGTACAAAAAATCAATTAACAATTTGATGAAATACATACAAAAGATTGGTTAAAAGTCTGTGAAGTCAAAAGCTATATTTTGTACCAACAGGGACAATCTTAGTTTTGGTCCAAGCACAGTACACAGCAATAACTTACTCACCAGGCAATAAAAGCACAAAATACATCCTCATCCATCCAAAGATAAGGGAATGTTATGAGAAGAGTTTTATGATTATTGAGTACAAAGGAGATTATGCCATAAAAATATACCTATACTTGCTGCCAAACCTTTTCTGTATTATATGGAAGGCAAACACTAAGAACGTAATGCTGTGCAGATGAATCATCCACTACAGCTCTAGGATATCATACTGCTTACAACTTTGGATAACATGGGCTACAAAAGCCCTTGGCAGCTAACTTCACCATCTTCTTTCATGCTCCTTGTTCCATGTTTTGACAACATTCTTAAGAAATCTTTCAGGATTTCATTGTATGTGGCTCCTTATGTATGCATCACACTTCTGCCTCCTCTAGAGTAATATTTGCCTTACACAGTAAGTGAAAATTCACTTTGCAATTACCCTGTACTTCAATAACATAGGAAGGGAAGTTATATTTCTCCCACTATTTGGATTTGCCTTTGTGTTTAGAGGAAGCTCACCAAGACAGCTAGTGGCAATGTACAGACAAGCAGAACAAGAGGCCCAGCTTCACTTGAAAATGAGTGGAAAGAGTTTTCTCTGGGTAAGGATGACATGATTGACAAGAGGCATCTTACAATGAAGAACTGGAAAAAGGTTGAGATATATCCATAATTTCCACATCTAAACCACAAAAGAATGCAAATCAGGCAGATAAGAGCACAGTAACAGGTAAGTAAAATCAGTAAGCACGGTATAGACAGTAAGGGAAAATAATTTCACCTAATAAGCAGGAGAAATTCAACTAGATATGCAAAAGAAGTAAGAGATAGGACCCTGCCTTATACATCCAGGACTTAGTGCAAGCAATCAGAAGCAACCAAAATACGATCCAGGTATTTTCAGGCCAGGACTTAATTAAGGGACAAGGCTTTCAGAACAGATATTCATGGAAAGAACAATAAATCGCAAACAAAACTAATTATAAGATAGGATCTACAATAATCTATCAGTTTCATGTGCTATTCTTCTCTAATGATAGAATGATATATCCTTCTCTTAAAACTGCAGTGATTTTATAGATAATGTCTTCTAGCTTAGTTTAAGTAAAGCACACATAGTATTAGATGAACATATTACAAGAACAAGCCAAAAAAAAGAGATGGTAATAAGTATTAGCAAAATGATTTTAAGATTGGCGGGAGGTTGCTGAAGACATCCCAAACAGCCTGATGCTGTGACCAGTCCTGCCTCATATTTTCATCGACAATGCCAGAACGAATGTTTTAAGTTTGATGCTGAAATCACTTAACCACAATGCATAGTGATGGCACTGTAAGATGCCCAAGAAGAATGGTCTTGGAGTTTGGATCAAAAAATGGAACCAATCAACATCAAAGTCAAAACATCATGGGGTCAGGGACCAACATAAAATTCTATAGTAGGCCAGAGCTCATCACTTAAAGGAGGTGAAGATGGGGGTGTGTACACTAGTAAAACACAAACGTGAAACAGGAAAATCCTTAAACATATAAGTGAGTCACTTGCAATACTGCAGAACTAGCACTGTTACTTGTCTTATATAGAACCTTGAATTAATATTGCATATGTTAAAGAATGAAACAGCAAATAAAATTAGAGACAGAAGGAATTGAGAGACAGTAACTGCAGACTACATAGACACAAGATTTTCTTGTTTCCCATACCATAATGAAATAAAAGAAAATTCACATCTGCTGTCTATGGAAAGTTCAAGAAAAGTAGGCCCAGGATGAAAAATAACTGTTTGGACAAAAATACGTACATACAAATTAGCAGTGCATAAACTTATGTTCAAAACTGAAGAATCCCACCTGTTAAAGCAATCAAGTCCTGAACAGCCTTTCCAGTGAGAGACACAGGGACAAGAAACAGTTACTGTTTTCCATACTGACTTTGATAAGTCTAAGAAAGGGACTATATGGCACAGTGCCCTCAACACCAGAAAACTGCTCAGTGGTAGAAGAGGTTCCTTACAGCCATAGGAAACCTGATTTTTTTCCCCTTTGGGTTCAGCAGCTCATAAAGAATTTGGACTTCCACTCTTTCCCTTCCAACTGATCTCTGTTACAACTTATTGGTTGTGAAAAAGGAGTCCCTGAGACAGCAGAGAGTATGACCACCAAGAGCCACAGTGATTAACGCTAGAATAAGGAGGAAATAAGAAGCCAGCAATGTGCCTCACACTTCATCCTGCAGATGTGGACTGACACGAGCAGGATAAACCTAGATGGGTTTTGCCTGATGAAGAAGGTGACAGGTATGTCACCCCAGCCACAGAGATCTAGTTTGACTAAGTTTCATGTAAGACTCTGGAAAATATGCTGGTCCAAATAGAGCACAAATGGAAATCAGCAGAAGACAGAGTGGAGAACAGCACTCCAGAGATTCAGTAAGAATTATATTACATAGAATAAATCATAGAATCATTAGCTAAACTGCAACATCAAATCTAAACATGCTGAATGTTGGTGAATTCGGTGCAATATCAGTTTGGGTGGCTCTGCTTAGTGCATCTGGCACTGGAGCTCCAGCAAGTTATTATCTGGAGGCATCAAAACACTGCTCTGAAAAGTCACACCTCAGCCCAGCTGAATTTATTGGCTGATCCCAGCACTCCTGGTGCAGATCTAGCTCCAGTGATGACACACCTGAAGATGAAAATCCTTGGTTGGGTGTGACGAATTTTGACATGGGCTGAAGAGGCTACAGATGAAGAGCTACACACTGCAAATTTCAACCACTTATTTTTCTCAGCTAGGCCACAGCAACATGAAAACACTGCTCTAAAGTACACAGTAGCTTTTAGTGCTGTAATAAAAGCTGTATACAGCTCCTTTTTATTTTCTAAAAACATGTAGCTTACCTTTCAGACACATGCATCACATAATTCTTAAGCCCATCTACCAAAGCAACAGTGGGCTTCTGAAATGGAATTTCTCTTCTTTTTTCTACATTTTTAACACATTGTTTTGCCAAGAGGTTATTTCTGAATAAAAACGGAAGTGATTTCAAAATTAAATAAAACATTTCTCTGAGTCCCATACCTCATAAAGGCACAGACTTTTAGATGCAGCACAACAGTTTACCTAAATTTCCATTTCTCTTTACTCCCACAAGGCCAAAGATAAACAGTACCCTAATAAAAGTTGATAGCATGGGCTGTGTTCAAGTGAAACCACTTTATAACTTGACCAAGTGTGTTCTCTGCCAGGAAATGATTGCTTTTCCAGTTCAACCCAAGAATGTTGCTCTGCCTTATGTCTGCTGGCAACAACATCTCTGTTTATGGTTGACCTAAAAAAGAAGGATTCAGAGGCTAAGTTTAGGCCTTAGCTAATGGCGCTAGGATTAAGATTTTGTGCTAGATTTTACCATATCTACCATCCTGGTTTGTGAGAACAAGTAGACAAACAAGGAGAGTATTATAACATATTACATGGCTTACTAAGGTTCTGTATTTCTTGCCCTTATACTTACTCACTGAATCTCCATTCAAATCAAAATCAGATTCATGATAATGAAAACAGAAGCAGGTAAGATTAATTTAACTTCCTATATCATGTCAACACTATCACATACTCTCCTGTCAAAGTCATTGTACCCTCAGAGATGTATTTCAAGAAAAATCCTTGCAACTTAGTGAACACCATTCCTGATCAATGGAGTTCAAAAACAGCACTATAATTGGTAAACATCTTGCAACGTCCCACAGCACTACCCTTTAATGAAGAGAGGGAAATTGATTCCTCCTAAAAGAGAAAGGCATTCAGGATACTTAAGAGGTTCTGCTGCAGGACACCATTCAGCACTCTTGCCAGGGAGACTTGTGATGGAACACGCTGCCAAGTATTCCCTGTATCTCTAACGCAGAGAGACTAAAATTAGACTATCCTCTCATCCTGCACCCAAAAGCAAATCACCTCAACATGAAGCTACATACTGTAAACACATTCATAGGAATTTCTCATGATGAAAAAAAATCTAGTATAGGTTAGAGTGTTAAAAGAACTATGCTTCACTGCTTGAGACTTTCTGTAAACATGAAACAGCCTAGAATGTAAAGTTAATTGAATTACTTAGTCACATTCTATTTACTGGTTGTATGGTACATAAACTTTTGTTCTTGGAGAAATTTTTTTTTCAGAAGAAAATCCTATCGCAGGCAACTCTACTTGGAGGTGGGGAATTTTACTTCACTTAATTTATTTAACACAAAATAACCACTGACTAGAACATTGAGAAAAAGAACATAAACTAAAAATCAAACATTTAAATAAAGAAATAATCTTCCTCTTTCCCCATTTCCATTTACCTGATTTTCACCAGATTAAACTTAATCCATTCACATGACAATAGGAAATACAGGAGATTGGAGGGTGCATGTAACAGATCTCGTCTGCTACTTTGTTCTCAGAATTTCTGCTGCCACATGCTTAACCATTTGTTGTAGCTTCACAGGTTTTCTGCCCTTCTGTCCCTGGTACCCCTGTCCCAGCATGGGATACCTGTGGGCTGCTGCTCTGGCTTTCTGATCCTGGCCTGGCTTGGATTGCCTATTGGCTGGGGTCTTTTAGGGGTGTCCCATTCCAATGTATTCCACTCCTGGGCCCTCCAAGAGCTGTCCTGCACCCCTCCTACTCAGAGTCTATAACAAGCTTGTTCAACCTACTGTCCCCATCTCTCAAAAAAAAAAATCTTTACTTTACAGGAGTTAACATTATAACAGTCTGGACATATTTTCACTGAAGACCTTTCAGAGCTCAATCATTTCAGAAGGAAATGCCAGAACAATTGCAAGAACAGTAGTGAATTAAAGAAATAGTCATCACCCATGCAACTACAGAAAACTTAAGATGGGTAATGTCTAAGCAAGCAGGGCAGAGGAGGGGAAAACAGCTTAGACAAACTCCTACAAAGAAAAGCAAAATGTGAATATTTAATTGAAATGCTTCTGTTAGTAGGCTATTAGAAAAACAATTCTATCATTCGGCCTCTCATATACAAGCCTCAGTTTTTTTAAATAATCTCATGGTAGCAAGTTACCTTCACAGCCTGAGCAAAAAGCTGCAGACCTTTCAACAGTTTCCAGCAGGGGTGGGGTAAGCAGAACAGAGTAAAATTTCTATCTCCGCAGCTCTTCAGACTGTTCTTTTGACTACTCACAGATGAAGTAGATGTGCAAGTCTATCCCTGGAAAGAAATGTTTCCTACAATACAACTAAATACAGTTGCAGACATGCCTCATTAACAATTTATCCAGAACTGTGAACACTATTAGAAGTAGACCAAAGTTGTACTAAATCAAAAAACAATCAGAATACCATTATACCAAATCTGTATCAAGTTGCAGAACTGACCTGGTTTATAACAACTCTCTTTACCATGACATAGCATCAGAAAAAAAACCAAACCAAACCAACCCAAAACCTTAGATTCTTCAAGTTTTACCACAAAGAACATGGCAGATTTTCAGGAGGTAACTGCCTAGCACTCATCTCAGACAAACACCAGCCTTTTTAAACTAATACTTGGAGGCCTTCACTTAGCATAAGCAGTTTACTTTTAAGTCCTTCTGCACTACTCAACTTGGTAATGTCGACTACCTCTGGGCAGCCACCCTCATATAGGCTTAAGAGAAGAACTTTTTTTAAATCAAGCTCTTCTTGAACACACTTTGCCAGTATCTTATCTCAGTTATCACTAGATAACATAAAGCATTCTATTGCAGAAGAAGAACAGGGAAAAATCAACCTTGGGTGAAAAGACTATATGTAGAATGAAGAAATATTACAGTCTTAAACCAAGTTGCTGAGGATTTAATACTAGACAAAGGCAGGCTGCACAAGTATCTACAAATCTTAGGCTCCTTTAGGGACCTAAAGGAAGCACAACTGCCTGAGGAATTAATAAATCAACTCTATTTTTCTAGATGGGTTCAAATACAGAAAAAAAAATTAAATTAGACTCTGAAGTAAGAGGACAAAAATATAGCAAAAAGTGATATTGTGAGGGAAAGAAAAACAGCACAGAAGTAATATAATACTGACATCTTAGAGACATGAAGATAAAGACAGGAGAAATAATATCCTGGTGTATGAAGGGCTTTGAAGGTAAACAGAATATTCAGTGTAAGTTATTTTTAAAAAGCCACTTAATGGACATAGGAAAAGCTAGAAATTACATAATCTTAAAATTCAACATCTTATAAAAGAGAGAATGTAGCAACATCTCAGGAATGTGATGCAGGAGGACCAAGAAAAAAGGTTTAAAGGAAAAAGGTTTAAAGCCAAAATTGAAGACAGGAGTAAGAGAAGGGGGAAAAGAAAAAGGGCTATGAAGAGAAATCACAAGTATTTAAGAAGGAAAAATGAAGCCATATTTTAGACGGTTGAAAAGGGAAGGAGGTTAGGCACAGAAGAGGTCAGAAAATTTGTTCTGGAGAGAGAAGCCATCTGATCTGATGACCATACTAACAGAACTAGCAAAGAGAAATACTGAGAAAACAGGTATGTTTCTTAACCAAAAAAAAAAGTGAAAGAAGTTTCAAGATTATTTTTACAAAGCCCTGGGAGACATGAGGATTTTATGTTTAATTTTTTTTAAAAAGCTATTTACATTATTGTGACTAGGTTGGCTGCTGAAGAAGTGGATATTGCTCCAGATCTACTCACTTGAGTCACTTCAGTAAAGTCAGAATCAGTACAAAAGCCTGTGGTTACAGACATCCTACATTTATTTTAATCTGAACTTCTGATACGTTGTTAGAGCCTGCTGGTTGTTGCTGTCAAGCACTGCATGCCCATCTACACAGCTGTGATTTCTGCAGCTAGCAACCATATATGAATTTTTCTGCCAGAATACCTAAAAGACTTCTTAAATGTCGATGGAACAATAATTTCTCTTGGAAAATTAACTCCTGGAAGAGCATATGTGTGTATATATATATATAGGTATATAAAAACTCCATGTAGCACATGGGAGTTAACACATTCACATGCTCAGCTTCCTAAGGTGTATCGCTCTATGACAGCAGATTATCATTTCTCTGATTAATGAGTACAGAAGTATTTCCCAGGTAAGAATTTTTGCCTGGTGCAAGCAATAATACTTACCCAAGAAGGAAAGCAGGAAAAAAAAAAAACCTGCTTGGAAGAAAATATCCAATAAATTTGCTAAGGTATTTCTTGTGCATTTAAGAGGTCCTGGAATGTGTCCAATGAAAAGCAACAAAGCTGGTGAAGGGTTGGGAGAACAAATCTTAGGAGGAGCAGCTGAGGCAGTCTCAAGAAAAGGAGGAGGGGAGACCTTGTAACACTTTACAAGTTTCTAAAAGGAGGCTAAGGAGAGGCAGTGTTGGTCTTTTCTCCCAAGTAACAAGTCATGGGATTGAGAGGATATGGCTTCAAATTGCTCCAAGAGAGGTTTGGACTGGATATTAGGGGAAAATTCTTCCCTGAAAGGGTTGCTAAGCATTGGTATGAACAGGTAGACCAGGGAAGTGGCTACGTCACCATTCATGGAGGTGTTCAAAAACCATGTAGATATTTTGCTTAGGGACATGGTTTAGTGGTGAACTTGGCAGCGTTCAGTTAATGCTTGGAAGAAATAATCTTTAAGGTCTTTTCCAGCCTAAACAACTATGTTTTTAAGAATTTCTGTGTCTTTAAACAGCATTTTTACTGTATCAAGGTAGACAATGAACCCCAAAATTTTAGCAAAAACTCCCTGCAATTAGACTCTTAGCTTCAAACAAACTAGAGTGGAAAAGAATACAACTACTTTTTTCCTACATTTACTTCCTATTTTTTGCTTTCATTCAAAACCACCATAATTTGGGACCAAGAAAATTGTCTGTTGAAATACAAGTGTAAGACTCATAAAAATTTCAGTCATATTACATTTTTTTTTTAAATTACCTACAGCTACCTGAAAGGAGGTTGTGGAGAGGAGGGTGCTGGCCTCTTCTCCCAAGTGACAGGGGACAGGACAAGAGGGAATAGCCT
Organism: Piaya cayana; assembly: GCA_013389865.1. Lineage (NCBI taxonomy): Eukaryota > Metazoa > Chordata > Aves > Cuculiformes > Coccyzidae > Piaya > Piaya cayana. Next base: position 55,568 of record WAAB01014720.1, on the reverse strand, counting down.
CAAGCTCCACCAGGGGAGATTCAGGCTGGACATCAGGAAAATATTTTTCACAGAAAGGGTCACTGGGCACTGGAACAGGCTGCCCAGGGAGGTGGTTGATTCACCTTCCCTGGAGGTGTTTAAAAGATGGTGGATGAGGCACTGAGGGACATGGCTTAGTGATTGATAGGAACGGTTGGACTCGATGATCCGGTGGGTCTTTTCCAACCTAGTGATTCTGTGCCGTTTTATTGTGCTGATGTGATGGGACCTGAAGGTGAGAATAATTTTTAGTATTTGACTTACTATTAAAATAGCTTATTATAACTTCCAGGTCATCCTCCATATTGAAGCCTTTCTCCTGCAATATCTGTTCACAATGCAAAGGTAACAAAAGCAAGTGTCTGCCAGAGTCAGACATAAATTGTTCCAATAATTTCTCGTACTGTTAGTTGCATTCGTTTTTACATCTTTATACCATAAAGCTTCTCAAAACCTAGTAGTAAGAAAAAAAATATAAAAGAGCAGAATGCACACAAAATGGTCATTTCTGTAGAATATAAAAATAGTTGCTAAATTTAACTGTATACTGATAACTTCCAGCTGTAATAGTGAAAATTAAAAACATAAGCAATTCAGAACAGAATAACTGTGTCTCTGGTAAAAGTGTTCAAGCCAGCCATAACAGAGCAAAAAGAATTCAAGAAGGATTGCCTTTTAAATTAAATCTGGTTTTTAAGAAACTGCTTTTTGCTTCAGGAAAAATGTAGAATTCTTAATAGAAAATCTCATTCATCAACCTCCCATGGATGCTTATTGCATGAGCACACCTTGGATACTTTTTAAAGCGCCTCTTCATTCTACCTCTTCATACTAACTGAAGTAGGCAAATAGCAATACCTAAAATGGAAGTTGCTATCTAATTTCTGTTGTCTTCTTATCACCAGCTACAGGCTTACCTCCTTTAAGAGGCAATTATCTGTAAATTACCTCAAAGAACTGAATAAACATTCTAGTTCCTATTTCTCATCTAAAATAGATTGCTGCACTACAGAGAATTGGGGAACAAAGCAACAGCATTCAGGATCTTCAGGTTAGAGAGACTTACTCTTCTGCTTAGCCTGAAAAGAAGGCAAGAACAGTTAAGGCTTACTGTTCTCTTCATTTGCACCTGTGAAGAAGCAGGAAACATTTTTGGACTTGGATTCAAGATAAAAATATTTAACTTTTAAATTGCACAGACTTCTGGAAATCTTTCAGTAGCACAAGAAAAATTAAGTTATTTAATTGTAAATGTTAAAATCTTACAGTGTAAACACTTGGCTGATGTAGCTAATTCCACTGTGCTCTGTTCTTTTTTTTCAAATATAAACTGTAAAACTGTCATGTGAATCTTTCTATATGGTGATGGAACACTCTTGATTACAGTTTGTCATCAGAAAGGATTTAAGTATGGCCCTATTCTAGTCCTTAACAGAAAAGCTCTTCTGATTTTCCCTACAGCTCAGTGGATGCCTTAATTCAATGGTCTAGTTCTTAGGGTGCTTAAAGACATGCCTATGAAACAATACAGCGCAGTGTAAAAACCCCACAAGCCAGCACTGAATTGCTCATGCTGGTGGTGGGGAAAGCCCCTGAAATATTACCACTGCCCACAGACATCAGCGCTGCCTGGGGTCTTTCTGTACAGCATGGTGTGAAGTTGTGTTTTGCAGCCATGTAATCATAGACTTTTCCCCTTACCCTAGTGCAGAACATAAAAACTCTTGTACTGTGCTCAAGCTATCCCCAAAAAGCCAACCCAGAAGATGGATTTTATTCCATAGAAACAACCAAACAATTAATGACTCCTCAAAATCAGTAAAGGCTGGACCAAGCCTTAAAGGCAGTGGCATTATACACATAACAGTTGTAGCATAATACTTCATTCTCAACAGCACCTGAAATTTAAGCCTATGGTTTAATCTAAATCTAGTCCTAACTTACAGAGCTGATAGATGCTTGTGGCTGTGCATGCACATGCACATGCACATGCATGCATGATGGAACATGAACATGTTTTAGGAGCTGTGTTTCTGAGTGGATGTAGGTGCATATGTTGGGGGCGGTGCATAGGAGGGTATGTGCATGGGAGTAGAGATGAGTGGGTATTTGCAGATATGTGTGTGCAATATGTGTGGATAAAGGGGTATATGGGTATAGAGATATGTATCTGTAACTGTGCAGGTACATGTGTGTGTAGATGCATATGTGTGAAAGCTCTAAGTGCATACAAATGTGTGGTGGTGTTTGTGTACAGATATGCACATGTGCACAGGAGTAGCTATAGGTAAATGTGTGCAGGGTTTGTAGGGAGTGTGTACGCACACATCTGTGATTCTGGCTCTGACTAGGGACATGTAGTGCAATATGTAGGAAATACATGTATGTTTACAGGTGTGGGGTATCACAAGGAAGTGTAAAGTTGTGTGTATAGGTGGACAAATATACAGGTCTTTGTGCAGAGATTTGTTTGTACTGATGGGTGTCTGTAGGTAAGATGGCAGGGGTGTGTGCATGTGCGGGGGTGAGTACACAAGCAACATAATTCAAGCACATGTAACATAGTATTTAATAGATTGCCAATACATCAGTCCATTTTTAAATGAGCACTTTTGACAGAACTTAATACTGACTCATACTTAAAGTGAGTTTGCTGTGATTTCTATGACATTTACTTTACTGCACTCTGAAGAATTAAATATGCACTTGAAGAAGCAATGAGTATACAGGCCAAGTATTCACAGATTATCCATTGACATTTAATTATTTAATTTCACAAAGAAATTGTGAACAGCCAGTTTCTCTGAGTGACTTCATAGCACTGCTTTTCCTAGTTTAGTGTTCTGCATTAGTGTTGGATTTACCCAGAAAGGGAACCCTCTACATTTTCCAGCACTAATGTCATTTTATAACTCACCATTTTATAAAATATTACCATGTTGAAGGGAGAACTGTCTTCTGAGAAGACATAATGTGCTTTCTGGTTTGATTTATTAGACTGCCATTTATCATGTAACTGAGACCTTACCATAAAACACATTAAATTAAGCTTAAGTTTTCATAAGTATTTTCTTCAATATATAGTAAAATAAATGTCTGGATTAGAATTCACTTAATGTTACAATTAAACTAATTTCTAGGCTTTAAACGTATCATATGAAAGAACTCCACCCCTTCAAAGTTACCTCTGTTCGGGGACAAGCTACAATATTTTAGTAGAGAAGGAAAAGAGGAGTGTGGAAGCAGGACTTAACAGCAAGAGAGGTTATCTGGGTACTCCAAAAGAAAGAGACAGACAATATCACAGACAGCACTGCTCCCAAAGCCAATATTTTTTATGGATAATTAAATCAGAGCATCTGAAACTGGAGGTGAGCATAGGACCTCTGCTGGAACTCTCAACAGCTAGAAACACTTGGATTGCTTTGGCAGCTATCAAAACATAGACATATCTTAATCAAATAGCACAAGGAATCATTGACTTCAGGGACAAGGCTGCGAATTTACCCTATCTTGGTTTATGCCTCTAAATGTTTTCAGTTGTCATGCAGTTGCTGTTAAGCAGTAAGGACAAGGACGGGATGTTCACCACAGAGCATCTGTAGCCACTTTAGCTAGGGTTACTTTATAGCATTACCTCAAGGAGCTCCAGATGCAAAAAGATCTACTGTGCCAGAAGTACCAAGTTGTAAAACCTCCACACTATACAAGCTCAAAAAACTCTCAAACATGGACACAGGAAAGGGATAATCTTTCATACAACCCCACAGAAACCCATGAAACAGTAACTAGCCAGTCTTCTCTTCCCATGCTGATGATTTTCTACTGAGCAGTGACAAGTACTGCAAATTAAATATTGTTCACATATTATACTTTGCCTTATATTGAGGATAAGCAGCCATAGTGCAGTTTTAGTAAAATAAACCAAAGAACCCCATGACAGATGGATAAGAAGATAAGAACATTCCAGACCTTCTTAATCAGTAATAAAGGAAAGGCCAGAAAAGTCTTACTTCTCCCTTTAAGAAATGCCATATTTCCCTAGACAACCATTGTTTATGAGGTGGGCCCCTAAGTTTCATGGGAAAGAAGTGGCAACAACTACAGGACTACAAAGAACCAGGCTTTATTCTTACAAGAAAATTCTTCTTCCACAGCCCATAAATGAATAGTTATGACCAGGATTAACAAATGAATTATTTACAGTCAAGAGTAACAGATTTACCACTACAGAAAAAATATCAATAGATAATGCTGCAGCTTCTCTCACATGGAAGGCAGGCAGTAATTCCACACCCTGAGACTTTTTTCTCATCAGAAAGTTAAATTAAGGGTCAACACAACACAACACAAACTTCCATATTTCTAAAGGCATTTATTTCACCAAATTCTACATCCAGAAATAGTTATTAATTCTTTTTCTTCTCATCACTCTAGTACACAAGACAACATGCAGCTTCCAACACACTCCATCTTTGTTGTGGAAGAATCTAAACCACATTTGATACTTCTCTAGTCACAAAGGAAAACTACAAATTTTTGTGCTCAGGACTATAACTAAGACGTAGGGCTAAACCCAGATGAAATCCATGCAACTACCACCACTGAGGCACTGCTCAGGTACAGTCTAATCAGGCCAGACTGTTACAAATCAAGTATCAACCTCCCCCGCTACCCTGTCTGTCACAGCATTCTACGGCAGTTATAAAAAAAAGTTATAAAAAAATAAAGTGGCGTTTGTATTCGTATTTCCAGTATATTCTCACATATTTTAGCTGCCTGCTGCTGAAGGGCTTCCTGAGTTAAACATGGTTTCTTGGTATTTAGTAGCTTATGGAAATTCTAATGACCCCTTAATATGCACACCTGGAACAAAATATACATCTTACTACACTTAACATCTTTGAGAGAAAATTGGTAATAAAGACATGAATATAGATGCCACATTGCATCAGATCAAAGGATGATTTAGCCCAGTGCCCTGTCTCTAAGAACAGCCAAAACTAGATTTATATATGACAATTCTGTGTAATGGTCTTCCAGGCTTGAACTGTTTTTCAGATGGAGGTATGCTTAGTAACCCTCAATAGATTTCTCTTCCGTGACCTTGACCTAAGCTCCCCTCGAAACTACATTTTGGCAACCAACATCTCCAGTGCCCTTTGGTAATTAGTTCCAAACCTACTTTACAAGATGGATGAAGAGTTACCTCCTACTTGGTAGGAGATGGTACTTAACAGCTTTATTTGATGCCTCTTAGGTACTCTGAGCCTGGGGAGAACTGTGATATTTCACATTTCTTTAAAAAGTGAAATGTGGTCATGAAGAGTATCTTTCAGGCAGAAAAAAAGAAAATTAATGAAGTGGATGCACAGTCAATGCTATTTTGATACTATAATTACAAAATCGATATCCACAGATTGTTTTCACAAATAAAATATTCAGAAAAATCATGTTATCAAACTAAAGAGGTGCACAAAAGAGCAAGACCATGTCACTTCTGCTACATGTTCTGTAACAGCACTCCACTAAAGCTAGAAAGAAACTGAGGTGTCTGTGTGTTCTGAAGTGAAAAACAGATTAACCCCTGTCTCAGTAGAGACGGAAATCTAATAACTACATCCTGGGCAGAGAGACAAAAAATAAATTAAAATACACATGCAGAAAACACACACTCCACAGGATCCTGATGATATCCATGCTTCTCAAGAGCAAGGCATACCTAAAAGCCCACCACAGTTCAAATATGGAACAACAGTACTTAAAAACTAAATGTAATAAAATATCAAGTAATTTTTAGGGGAAGAAAAAGAAACAGAACTCCTCTCCCTTTTGGACTGATTCCTGGCGCCACTGGTTGAGCAAGGAACCACAAGCACAGCGTATTTACAGCAATATTTCCATATTGTGCTTCAAGAGCCAAGAACCTTTTCTGTAAACTGAGGCCTCAATCCACACCTTCACATAGCAGCTATGTGCATTGAATAAAGCTGCACATTCACATTTTTATTTTATTTACTATTGTTGAATTGCTTACATTACTCTGCATTAATTTCCTTTTTGTAAAATCTCCTAAACAGCTCATAAAAAGCACCTTAAAAAGAAGTAAAATGATCTAGCTTGGAGATCAAGGAAGAGAAATCAGGCCATTTTTCACTAGAGAAGTAAAGAACAGAGAAGAAAATAATGTATCACTGACTGCTGTACAGGCCCTGGCAGTAGAATCAATTCTGGACTCTTACATCCCAAGATTTGTTCCAAAGTGGTACAGAATGGTGTTTTGAGAGAAAGCATCCATAGTCATACTTTAAAACGTAAATCTAAGCACAGATATAAGATTATGCAAGATCCTAATGCAAATGTAGCAGGAACAAGGAAACCATATACAACCAAATTCCAATAACCCTCAAAGGTTTGAAAATCCAGTCAGACATCCTGACTTGCTTTGGTAGCTATGAAGATGTATCTCTGGAATCTGACATAAAGACAGATAAGTAACATACTGAAAAATAGCTGCCACCATTTAAAAAATCAAGAGGCAAAGTCTTAAAATTTAGATTTAACATAAAGAAATATAAAGGCTACACAGATGACTGTGTACGACTGTGTTCAAACAGCTATTCCATACAGGTATCTATCCTCAACTCCCTACTTTTGTAGCTCTTCTCTAGTACAAAAATTGAAAAAAGAAAAACAAATTTAAAAACCGCTTAGGCTGATGACAAACCCACTTGGCATGAGCTACTTCAAATATCACAGTTTCCATTTCTTTCTCTTTAAGCATAAATACAGTCCTTTTATGTTCCCATTTAAGTAATCACTTCCAGGTTCCACACAGACCCATCCCCACAAGTAAGACTTAAAGTCTGCTATTATGAGCAGAAAGGATATAACTGTCCTTTGGCAGAAGGGTTATTTTCATATTGTTAAGATTTTTGGATTTCTACCACTTCCCTTGCTGGCTTCCATTCTTCCACCTTTCCATACTTGCAGAGATACTGGACCTTAACTTATGCTGCCAAAAGTACATCAGGGTGGGGGGGAAGAAGAGGGTGGGGAGGGAAGAGTAATCATTTCTGCTTTCCAATCCTTTATAACAAACAAGCCACAAAAGGACTTTGAGTCAGCAGAAAACAGTAGGCGAATTACTGTTTATACCCTAGAAATGTTCTATCTTATGCCCAGAAGGGTAGCTAGGACACCCACTGGAGCTGCACCCACTCTGCTCTGGCTTTGGTGATTCTCCTTGACTGGAAGTCACCATATATATTTGATGGGAACATTTTAAATCATATCCCAGAAAGCTGTTAATTTGAATACAGTTATTGAAAACTTGTCAGAAAACATAAATTATTCAAACTGACCCACAGCAGATATTCAAAAGCCAATAATCACCAAAATAAATGACTAATAAAACTCTACCTTTTGCCTCCATGTCAACTTCTACTAAACTGTGCTGCTGGATTTCTTAAACTATAATTGGTTTGCAGGAAACTAAGATAACATTTAAAAAAATGACTGAAGTTCACTTTAGATTTGCAGGGGGTAATTTCAACACTAAGATATTGTGCATGCCCACTTTTGAATAATCAATGGGACACATTTTAAGGAGGTCTGAGCTTTGGCAGATACCACACAGCAACTTCATTAAACTGGTGTCCTGGTTTCCTTTGACATGATCCTAGCCGAGTACCAAAAATAACAAAGTTTTTCAGTCAGAAACTTTTCTGAGGGTCATGGAAGAGACAACAGGCCAAACATCTGAAATGTCTATACGGAATGTCAGAAATAAGGAGAATAAACAGGAAGAAATTCCAAGTCCTTAGAAACAACCAAAAGTGTTGCTGAATTCACATCACAAAGACTGGGGATAAATCACAGGGCTGTAACTGGTGTGGAGGGGTGCAAAGAACTTGCTGATGAAGCAGAAGAGGGTGAAAAAAGAGAAAGAAGCTCTTACATTTTAAGTCAAGAACATATACACTCACTTTGAAGTTCAGGAGGAGTTGAGAAGCAGTGTGAGACACCTCTGTGCAAATACAAAATGTGAAAAGAGTGGGGGCAATCATGTCTTGTTGCAGACCTGCTACAGATCACTTGATCAGAGGGAGATATTAATGACTTTTTCTTTTAAGCAACTAGTGGAGGCATCCACAATAAAAGAATTGATAGTAATGGGGACCTAACCAGGAAATCCATGTGCGAGGAGGAGAAAAAGAATATACAGGCACTCCAACAAGATTTTTTTTAGATTTCGTAGGTGAGGTTGATTTATACTTATCCCTAAGTATAAGTCAGAAACAGAAGATAAATTAGTGGTAAAAAAAGACGAATTCTTTAGTCTGTAAAAAAAAAAAAGAAACAAGATTGACAGATTAAAAAAACCCAGCCTGATACAATAAAGAATGTGGTATTCAGAAATGGATACAATAACATGCTAAAGCTACTGGTATGAAAATCTTGAGCAAAAACAAGTAAAGAGAGAATTTGCCCCACCACAGAAGAAACAACAAGCACAGCAAGTAACAAATGCAGTTGTGTATTGGCCTCACTATAATCAGAAAACATAAAAGGATTTTTAAAAAATATAGAGAAATGAAGACTTGTAATGAACAACTAGTTACAACACAGAGGAATTACAGGAACACATATGGGTAAAATCAGAAAGGCCAAAGCATGCAATGAGTTATAGTCAGCACAGATACAGAAGACAATAAAAACATGTTCCTTATAAACCATATGTATAAAGAAAATATTGAAACTAAGAGCCATACTTAACTGGGGAAGCAAATTAACAAAATAAGAAAGAGGTAGAAGTCATTTTCTTAAAGTTGTTTTTAAAAACTGATTGTGACTTGGTTTTTTTAACAAACTAATATGATCACAAGCTTGAAGAGAGGCAGCACAATCAAATACTATATAAATTGAAGTTATTCAGGTTATCATCAGGGTCTGTCATCCTTTTTCCCACCAAATTCTTCCTGTGAGACCTTTTCTTAAGGGTTCACCAGATGTGAGCAGTGTCTTCAAGTTCTCGCCTCATCTGGTGAAAATCTCATCTCAAGGAATGACTACACACATGCATGCAAGGTTAGATGACCAGTAGCTGCACATATATAGGGCTGTGCAACTCTTAGAATTGGGCAGGCATGTCTGAATGGCAGTCATGCAATATACCTTGACTAACTACAGCTTCTGACCATCTCTTCAAAACAATGAACTGCAACACAGGTAAAAAGACGAGTTAGGTATACTCACAATTAACTGAAGAACACTCTGCCTTCAGAGTAATTCTCCACCTTCAAAACAGAAGAGAATCCTATTCCACTAGGATTCCACAGGTCTACTGTCTTGAATTGTATTCTACAAAATACTTTAATTAGTAACCTGAAAGGGAGAGTATCAAACCTGTGAGTAACTGCCATGCAGGAGGCATAAGCATCCTGAGGAATGAGTTCAGTCCAAAGTGACACAGACAAGAGGAAAGGTCTTACAGCTGAAAAGATGAACTTTAAAAAAGTTTGTATATGCAAAATCTAGTAACATCTGAAAAATACAGTTGTACAAAATGAGAAAACTACTCTGTTTGCAATATTGCAAAACCACTTGTAGCTGCTGCAGATAATAAAAAAGTAGACTACGGATGCTTAAGATTTAAAACCCAAGGAAATGTGTTTTAAACCATCAGACTGAGACACCAGAGGGGATTATTACAGTCGAATAGATGTTGATGATGACTGGAAATAATTATTCTCCTGATTAAGTGCCAAGGTCCTTGTCAAACTCTGGGCACCATTGAAAAAAATGTGATCAACAGACAGCTCCAAAAACAACAGGAAACATGAGTCAAAGAAAAATTGTGCAACCTGGTTTAAGTATAAAAAGACACAGGTAAGCATTTGTCCAATGTATAAGTTTGTTTAACATGACAGAACCTCTTTTAATTTCTACTATGTGAAGAAGCAGGACAAATAAGCCTAATTTGCAGCCACAGGATTTGAGCTAGTAACCAGGAAAACACTCCTTATTTTGAGGATAGGTAAGCAAAGAAACAAGCAATATATTCACTGGAGATTTTAAAGAGAGGATAAATATCTGTTGGGGCTGATTTGAAGTCCACATAGCCTGCTTTAGAGCATGAGTTTAAATATCACCACTTGTTTGTTTTAAAATTAAATTTTTCCCAAAATCTTTCATCACTTCATTGCAGCTTTTGTCCTACAGCTGAAACATCTGCAAGGAACTGACACTTCTTTTTTTTTTCATTTTAAAAGCAAGTGTTTAAGCTCCCAGTATTTTTAGAAGTTACTTCCTAGGAAATTTCTAGATAATTATTACACCAACCTCCTCTTCTCAGATACAAGCTTCAAACACATGAAACAGCTATCAACATTTGTCCTGAAACTGGTGGAAGAAGAAAAACTTGCTGGACACAAAGTAGCCATCTCTCCAGCGAAATGCAAAAGCAAAATGAAGACAAGAGACCAATTAGGGGTGAGCTATTGCTACTGTGGAACCTGTAGTACTGGCAATTCTGGGTATCATTCCCCAGGTCACACAAGAAAGTACTAAAATGGATTAAGCTTTCATTCAAAGGACACAAGAAGAGCAATGAGTAAAAACGTCTTTGTGTGGCCTAAGCAGACATAAAGCACTTTAAAACAACAGAATAAGTAAGAAGAACCTAGCATTAGTCCTTTTCATGTTTGAAGCCAATAACCGTCTAAAGCCCTTCCAGACTTAACATGCTTGAATTTGGCTTTCATAGCTTTCAGAGAGGTGCTGTCAAGATATGTCTTTTCCAATAAGCAGTACTCTGTTGTTTCTTCCACTCCCTCTCCCTACCTAAAAGGGCAAAAACTAACATACAACTGCCACCTCTAGACACCAACAGAGCCTAGATTAGGCCTGAAGTCATACTGGCAGGAGATTAAAGTAAATTCTGATCACAGTCCAGAGGCTGATTTCATCTGGGAGAAGGAAGAGGAGATAACTGGGTGTGTTAATTCCTGGACTTAGTCTTTTTCATTCATCTTTGCATTGGAAAATAAATGAAGCTGGAAATCTTTTAAAGATGGGTGAATATGCTGAAAAAATAGGTTTATGCACGTGAGCCAACTTTCAGACAAAGCATTCAGTCTCAAACTGCAGCTCTGCATATACCAGAGAAAAGTCAAAACACCACTAAGTCTTGTCTTATCAGAAAGTTCAGAGGTAGAATATTAGTATCTCTAATATTTTGCAGAAGAATTTTTCCACTAAAAAATACAAATGATTGAAGAATATAATGCAACTAACAGTAGCAAGCCAGAAAGAGTAATTTTCCTCTATATAAGTGCTTATAAACTTGCAACATTGAGTTATATAATTAAATAACCAAATATTAACATCTACAGATACTTAACATGCATTTTCATTCATTAGAGTCATGCTGGTGTTTTTGTTTCCTCCCAAAAAAAGTTAAATAACTTGAATGAATTAACTTTGACTATAGTAAAAATTCTGTGGCCATTACACAGACATTATTCTCAAAAAAAAAAAGTTAGACCTGAATTTGTTTCAATTCTGTCCTATCATCCTAGTTTAAAAAGATGCTCTTTCAGCAACACTATTCTATCAAAACTATCTTTTTTTTAGATCAGGTTTCTCCACAAGCTAGCTCAATACTTCGTTGTTTTTCATACTAACAACAAAATACAGCACCAATAGCCAAAAAAGCCCCAGGAAGTAAATAAACTCATTGCAGTGCTTCTGCACTGAAACTAGCTCTAGGTGATTTTCATCTAAAATTATTAATCTCATTTAAGCCTCTGCTAAAAATTTGCTATGCTGCTAAACCTTAGGAAGCTTCTCCTAAATGATATAAACATTAAAAAAATCACACATGCTTTCTACTCTTACAGCATTCATTCTGAATATTTAATCCATCATTGGGTGGTCCAGCTACATGGCAGCATATTCCACAATTGACTGTAACATGGACAGGCAGAACAGGAAGGACACGAGCTGACCTACCATTCACCATTTTTAACATAGTTGTCATTTCCTGACATACCTCTTTAAATGTTTTCCAACAGTTTTCTTTGGAAATAATTGATCTTTCTAAAAAGGGTATAGATCACAGTCTGAAAACACTTTACAGAAGTTGATCTATTTCTAAGAAATGCAGATTGAAATACAAACTTTGCATGAATATGAGGATAAGAAACGTTTTTATACCCCCAAAAAGCTACCCACCCTTCATTCACTTTAAATTCAATGGCAGTAGGAGAATTTCAGTACAGATCTCGTATCATGAAGAAAAAGTTCATCAGAAAAAGTACTTATTCAACAAGGGCATCTTGGAGGTGGGGTGCTGGAAGTGTGCATATGCATGTATGTTACATGGAAATAAACTTTATTCTTTGTTTTGTTTCAAGTTACTGGCTTTTAGCCCAAGTTTTCTCCCCACCTGATTTGTCAAAGCGGTTAACTATCTCACTGCTATGGGCACTTAAAAAGCGTTAGAGGAATTGCTTTCTGCAATGTGGGTAGCCCTGAAATGATGACACACACTCTTCCTCCTCCCAAGACAAACCCACTACTTACCTGATCATTCTGAATATTTACAGCTGATAGTGTCATACAGTTCCAGTTCCAAACCACAGTGTCTCTGCTAGACAGTGTGTGAGTAACCTCCTTCTTAATATTAACTCTGTAGAATGGTTACACAGTGCGAAAAACGCAGAACAAATTGGATCTTTTAAAGTTGTCTCTACATTTACTACTTATACATTTTTAGCTTTCTCAACTTCTATACTGTGAAGATTAAAAAGGTCACTAAGCATTTCCACCACTATAGTTATTCTATAAAAAGAATATCAATGTAAGCACATAAACAAGCAATTCAACCTTAAGGCTCCACATTCCCCAGCTAAACTCCACATAAGCCTAAAACCATGTACAGTTACGTTATGGCTCTTGTTAAGTAGCAGTGGTGCTGCGCACTATCATCAGTGCTAAAATGGTGCCTCACATCTACTGCTCAGGCTTGTCTAGCTTCGTATTCTCTATCACTTCCCAGATAGGTAGGGACAGAAGCCATTTATGTCTCACCAGAACTTATCCCTCTCTCTGCAGCAAAGAGCCAGAGAAGTGAAGAAGACATTGGACAGGTTTTCCACCCCTGGTAGTGAACAGGTGAAGTATGGGTTTATGCTGGACTACAAGTTTATGCTGAACTGTGGAATCTTAGAGCCCATGGGAAAGAAAGCACCCTCAAACACCCTAGCAGACAACTCCTTCCCCTTCACTTCCAAGGGAATCAATATACTTGGGGATGGAAGCTAGTGAACAACGGAGCTGGGAAGATGAAAACTTTTTTCATGCATATTATGAGAAGGCAAAATGGTATTTCTGATTACTAATTTTGTCTTCATTTCCATGTCAAATAATCCTGAACTGCAGGAGAAAGAAGCCAGTTACCTTCCTACCAATCCCAGAACAGAATCAAGTTCCTTCCCTCTTTCTTTCTCTTTTTCCCTTTTTCACACAGAGAGATGAGTCAAAGATTAGCAAGAGGTGGTTTGGGTTTTTTTAATCCTCAAAATCACTTTTTTCTATTGTACCTGATCATGACAGTGGCTGAGAAAACACATTAAGGTAAAAAAAGATAAACATCACCAGCAGGTTTCTATCTTTTGTCTCTGAAGAACTGCTACCAGTTATATACCAATATGATCACAGCAGTGCTGTGCGAGCCAGAGTTCCTTTGATGTTGATGGAAACCTGTTCTTCAATTGATTCAAAAGAAGGGAAGTACACATATCTCCACTGCAAGTCCATGCTAAAATCTTACAATAAATTCTCTGCTAAATGCAGAACAGAAGAGATTTAAAAGAAAGTTATTTATATCATGGAATCTTTCCGTCAAATTGGGAACTAATCTTGATTTATCATCTACCATTTTACACTAATGATACCTAAGTATGGATAGTAAAACCATGCATTTGCTGGGAGGAAAAAACCCACCAAAGTAAAGAAAGTACTCTTTAATAATAAACTCCTAAAAAAAATCTAATTACATTTCTGATCTGTAAATTTTGAAAGGGCAAGCTAACAAGAACAGTAACAAATAAATGGACCCACTTAAAAAGTTAGAATTTAAATAAAAAAGTTTTATTAAGCCTTTTAATTTTTATACTAATCATGGTTTCACTCTGAGCAGCTTCATAAGAATCATCACTGCATTCCAAGGTTATTGCCTCAAAGATTTCCAAAGCAATGTGCTCAGTTTGGTAAATTTGACCAGGTACCCAGTTACCAAGCTGAGATACTTCCTTTTTGTATAAAAATCAAAAACAAAGATGAGCAAAATTCCGCTGCATGTGACACTTGAGAAAATCTATCATCTCCATCAGCACAGCAGAGGTTGCATTGCTCCCTTATCAGTAAACCAGGTGAGAGACAAACCATAAGGAAGGAAGATAAAATGAGCTCAGATGGATGCCACAATTTAAAGTTCAGCGTGTTATCATTCTAGTTGTGTATTTATTAGTGTGACAAGTGTCTTCTAGTTTTAATTGACATTTCAGCACCTCTATCCAGCTCTTCACTGAAGCTCACCATGTAAGTCTCTTATTTCATAGATTACCTGGAGTCACTGGTACGGTTATATGCAGGACACTGTGAAAAAACAGACAAGTTTGCTTAAACTGATTTCACCAGTGATATATGTTAAACTCGCTGACTTCAGACAAAACAGGTAGGCAATGTAGCCATGTCCAGTTTCCTGAATTCACCTGGCAGAAAGTGGTTGCAGATTTAGTACATGGTATAGATATGGTATAATACATGAATTATTTCTTAATGTGAAATATAAGCAAATTTTGTGCTTGCTAAGAAAATTTACACCCCCTTTGCTGCCATATACAATTTTTTTTTTTAAAATACACCTTGACATCTATAAAATTTCCACATTTTATACTATTCCAGGATGATGCAAAAGAGATATGCAACATCCACTTGCAGTTAGCATAAATACCAGATAAACTGGGCCAATTGTTAAAATAACCCCTAAACCTGTGTTGTTTTACAATTATAATTTTCCTGCTCTGATATCACTTCTGAAAAGAGATACAAAATCTACTAACCCATTTTTGGCATGAAGTGCAAACAGGCAGGACAGTTTACTAATATAGGTTATAAGCACTGTTTTTAGAGCTGCCACACCAAGGATCTCAGGTAAACTCTGAAAGATATTGCTTCCTTTCTGAACAAATTAAATATGTGGACTTCCCCCATACACCCTTAGCTCTGGACGGTTGAATCATTCTCGCAGCAGGTAAGTCTTTCTGACAGTTGATTACTCTGATGGGATGGGGAGGGGAAGTCATTCTGTGTGACAGAGTCCCTTTTGTTTCAGGCACAACAATCTGTTTTACATTTGAACAGATTTTTTAGTTCTCCCTCCATAACATTTTTCTTTAATTATGATAAAAGACAGTAACTTAATCAGGTATAAATACTGTTCAAGCAAACATAAGAAAACAAGGGGATTAACTGTGAAGGCAAAAATTTAGACGTGACCTCACAGTTACAACTGTAGATAATGTACACCTAAAGCAGTGACAAGTGAAAAACTGATTCCTCAGATTTCCACTAGTATCATTAGAAAAATTAAACGAACTTGCAATTTTATTTTTACTAACATGCTTTGCCTAGAATATAACTATTGAGTTACAAAATTATCTCGACTTTTACTCCAATAGCATAGCCGCATATACGCATAGCTGTTGCCAGAGAAAAACATTTTCTTTGTAACATGTGATTTATTTCAGAAACTCTGGAAACCAACACTTCAACTTGCCAAGTAAGCTGGGAAAAAATTAAGAAGTTGGGACTGGTACCAGGAGGGAAAGATACTACCTTCACAGTTGGGCTAGATGACACATGTAACACAGGCAAGTCCTAAATGAAACTAGGATGAGTGTCTTCATACTACAAATACTCATTGCCAAGTCCCAAAAGTGGCACATAAGATTGCAATGACTAAACAGGTAGTTATCGGAACCAAAAGTCACCTTGGCCAGCTAAACTGCAGTAGAACTGATAATGATTCACACAGAAATAACCACCAGTTACTTTTAAAGCTGTGAATAGGCTGCCTGTATTAACCCACTCCAATGAGGAATGTTCAAGCAGAACACCATCTCCACCCACCTTCTCAAGGAGCTGAGTAAAAGAACATACCAAATGACTCACCTGTTAGAAAACTGGAAATGATGGGAGAAGAGGAAGAACATGTTCTCAGCAGAGAAAAATGAGAGGATGCACCACCAGACTAGTGTGTGAAGGAGCCTAGAAGTAGTGGCAGCTGAGCAGGAGATAGGAGAAAGACATGGAAAGATCCCAGTAAGACAGGCTAGGGAGTTAAGATATCTTCAGGATGGAAGCATAAAGTGTTGTTAGACATGGCAGAGACAGCAAGGGAAAGAAATTTTGAGGGCCAAAACTTGGATGTTACTGGAAAGCGATGTGCAGAATGTATTCTAACTGAACAGGCATTGAATCCTACTGAGCAGAAAAGGTCAGAGGAATTTTGTTGGCCCTAAAGACAAGTGAAACAGTATGGGTAACACCGACATGCTAGCAGTCTGTCCTCTCACTCCTAGAGAGGCTGGCCACATCAAGGCTAACCCTGGGAACATGCTTTGCCATATACTATCCCACCACATTATACTCAACACTGCCAGAGTTAGACCTACAGGCTAAAACTATGGCAGAGAGCATGCTCCTAAATAAACCACAGCCAACTGCAGGCTGGTATCCAAGCTTCAACCTAGATCCTCTTTTGTTTATAGAGAAGACATAACCCATGCTACTGGAGAGAAATGATGGGGGACACTGGGGATAGGCAATGGAGACAGAAGTTCACCAATAAAGTCAACCTAGAGAAGTCACAGGGAGTTCTCTAAATACATATAAATAGAAGGATCACACACAAATATCTTGGTGAGCAGGCTAGGTGATTTGCATAGGTTTATGTAACAAGAATGGGTTCATAGACTTTGCAAAGTACCCAAGTGCTCCACTTCTCCCATAAATAGAAGTAATTGCCACTACCAATGACAAGGTCAACGAAGCATCACAGTGAGCTTTCCCACTGAGTTTCTTTAGCCTTGGCTTACAGCTAATATCTTCTCTGCATAACAAGCACCAAGATTGCAGTTCTTAAGGCTACAATGTCCCTACATAAAAAAAAGGACAGAATTGGTTAATTGGTTAAAGACATATCTTTATGTTGCTTAACTTATATACATATCTTAAAGCTGAATAAAAAGTTGACTGTTCAAACTACAGACGTCAAAAGGAGAGAAATCCCTTGGGGCCTGAGGTTTTTTTTGGCCAGTCTGGAGTGCATTATTTCAAGCAGAGTGGAACTGCCTCTGGCTATAGTTACAGAGCAGACTTTAAATGAAAACTGGTGTTGCTCTGCATAATATTTTGTGCACCTGGGGAAAATACTTATCCAAGCAACAGCCACATCTGCGGCCACCAAACATGTTGAGGCCTCACCAGCATTATGTTCAATGGAATCATTGGAAGTACCAGCAAATGCTTAATTGTATTTAATCTAGCTTCAAATCTTTAAAATTTATGAACAAAACTTAGCAAAAGAAACAACATATTGAATTAGAAACCAGAATATTCATACAACATGGTCAGATTTGCTACACAGTTACTCTCAAAGCATGTATTTTCATTATGATTTTTAGAATGACAATTTAGGTTCACATGCATCATGCTTGTAAGTTGTTTTCCCCAATTAGACATTTCATAATTCTAAAATGTAAACATATACTTAGGATTTTAGTATCTTGAATGTAAATCTGCCCTTTTAAAAAATCACATACAGACTCAGTCCTGCACATTAACGTTTTTTCCAAAACAAGCAAACATAATGTGCCATACCAGCTTTGCAGTAATTCAACATCCAAATGTTACATTTTAGGGTATGTGATGCTGTACAGAATCAAGGATAGAACAGCAATGCTTCCTTATCAGGAAAGGAGACATTTCAAAGTACCAACATTCCTTCTTCCTTTACATGCAAAGCTTAGTATGTAAACAAACATACATTCCTCTACTGCCATCCAGTCCCGGCATCTCCCTGTTCATATTACTGTGCTCCTGCATCAAGATACTAGATTATTTGAGACATTGGGAAAGTTTTAATTAACTAAACCTAACCCACTTAAAGTATAGATCACTATATATTGTTCTTTCCTGGAATAAGACAAAGTATGACAAGCACTTCAAATTCATCTAGAGCTAAATTACAGTTTACATTGTTCCTCCCACAACATGTTCAAAGAGCTCTCTCTCTCTGTAAAAGAACTCTCTTAAATAACATCTCTGTTTTAGACGTGCATTTAGATATCCTCCTAAACCTGAGATAATTAAAATCTGCTGAAGTAGTAAGGTACTAAGTCTTTAAAGAGTTTATTGAAGAAATGCTCTCTGAATGCTGAACAGCATCTACAAATTTTCCACACAGATATTTTTTCCTAACCAACTAAAAGTATTCCTGCTCAACCAGTGTAAATGCTAACGTTAATGAAACTGCATTTTTCACACTGGAGTACAGCTGCCTCAAGCAATGTCAAAAAGCATCCTCAGCACATCAGCATTGCTGCCCTGTTCCTTAGCCACACACTCCATGGAGTAATCACTTTTTGAGAGAGCTCAGACTACAAAGTGCCTCTGACCAATTGACTTTCATTTTGTCTTCTGATGTAGGATGACCAGAGGTGCCACTTAAAAGTATATTAAAGAAATGATTTCTTGTCCCTCAGTGACCACATTGTCTGGACTACACCAAACCTAGAACAGAAGCCATCCTCTAACCTGTAATTTTATTTCACATCCAGAGGTAACTCAAGCTGAAGCAGAATAAAATTACAATGACCATTTGGAAAGGTGGACTAATGACAACTCTGCTGTGAAAACCACCACAAAATCCCATTAAAATTATGCTAAAGTTGCAGAATGAAAATTCAATAATTAAAATCCTAATTCTTTCTGTGGAAATGTGATGTAGGAGTAGGTCTACTCTGCCATCATTTTAATTGGAATACAATTTTTCTGAATGTGTAATGTTAGAAATGAAAACACTACAATTTTACTACTTAAAATCTTTTTACAATCTTCTACAGTCTTAATAGTGAAAATACAAAATTCTAAACAAGCACATTTCTCACAAGTATCAGTTTTAGTTTATGAAAATGTCTAAGTACTATTAAATTTACAAAAATCCTTTCAGACCAATGCATCACAAAGTATATTATTCAATTATGTAAAGCCACAGCTGTTTTTAGAAGACCAAACTAAGCTGAGAGGAACAATAAATCTTGCTTTATCTTTTTAAGGTCATTTTATTTGATCATGTCTCACGAATTAATATTTTTCAAGATGCAAGCGATGCAGGAGTAGACATCACACTTGGAAGTGTGGTTTTTATACCTTTATTTAGTGAATTTGCATTACCAGTTCACAAGTGTAGCAGATTAAGTAAAATCAGATAGACAAAAGAAACATTAGTAGTTGTTCCCACACTTGATTTTCCAAATACCAGAATGTAGCTAACATAATTCCTTTTACTGCTGAGCAGGATTCCTTGGGTCTTTTTCTTTGTTTACTATGTGATAGAACAGACTCTACTTAGGACAAAATACAAAGCACAAGTCTGTCAGTAAGAAAAAAAACCCAAACAGATACTTACATAATTCCAAAGCTCAAAGTTATAAGAAGTGAGAAGGAGATTGCAGTGAACAATCTTTGATAACTCACTAGGCTAAAAAAGTATTAGCAGACTAACACAGCAGAGACCTGGAAAACTCAGATACCACTGTCTCTCACCACCACCCACGGAGCAGAACCTATTGCAACCATATGATATGATTATGCCTTTTATGGGAATGTTGTATAAAACATTTAGCAGAAACAAGAAAAGAACTAGAACTGCAAAGTGAGAGTGACCAGGATCTTCGCTTCTTTACCAAGCTGCCTCTCAATTTTGCTTAAGGGCCTGACACCAAATTGGCAGCTAAGTCTGTGGCTAACAGCCCACAAATTTATTCAGCCACTTTGAGACCTACTATCAGTGATCAGATTTATCAAGGTATCAGGCATTTGCACTTGAAATATTACTACACTAGAGCCAGATGCATAAAAAATATTATTTAAAATAGAGGAAATATTGGATTTTAAGCAAAAAGGAGCAACAGATAAATTGTTAAGTCTGAAATCAGTACTTAACGAGGATGCATTCTCAAGAATAGTCAAGAAGGAAATGTTGTTGGACACCCCCTTATGATTTTAATTATCTCACCCTACTGCATATATATTACTGTGACTGTTTCTGAAAGATCAGATAAAAAATGTCCAATATTTACAGGCTCTGTAGTTATTTTTCAGCATGAATCCCTGTCTGCTGCCTTTTCAATTCTTAGCTTAACTGTGGAAGAGGTAAAGGTTTCCACTTAAATCTGGTATTACCCTTACTTGTTGAGAAATTGTTAGATTAGAAGCAAGCAGAGCTTTCTTTTTTCTTCTTTTTTTTATTTTTTAAAGTGTCTTACCAACCCATTTGGCAGAAGAAGTCTTGATTGTTGGCAGTGAGGAACACACTCAGAAATTTGTGGTTGGACCAAAAAAGTTACTTCTAGTGCAATAATGGAAAACATAAAGCCATCACTAAAAAAAGCAACCAAAAAAAAAAAACCACCAGGCCCCAGTGTCTTAAAACAGTGAATCATATTTATCTTCTGTGCTGGAAATTCTTTACATCAATTTAAAAATGAAGACTTACCAATATCCCATCTAAGCATGGAATATGTGGATCTTTTGCTTGCAAAATATACCCATACAGTTGCAAGGATAGTATTTTTTTTAAAAAAAAGGTAATGTTTTCATCCCAAATTCACAACTGGGATAATACAGCAATTTTATAACTGCTGTCTGCAACCCCCCAAACAGTAAATCTACCAGGAAGCAAATCTATTTCCCAGAGCTGAAAAGGAGTGTGAAATTAAGAGCTCAAGTTATCCAAGAAGAAATATCCAAAGGATACAGGCAAGTAGCAACGGTTTTTTCCTCTGATCTCATCAATACCCTACATAAGCCAGCTACATATGGGGAGGAGCCCTACAACTTCCCATTCAGCCAGATGAATACACCGTTTATACCCCAAAAACTGCAGTCAGAAGTAGCCTTTACAATTTTCCTAGAAACCCAACATCCAGCCCAAGGATCCACACACAGAGAACAGAAAATGATCAGACTGAAAGGAAAGAGATGGAGGAAGGCACCATTTCTCACAACCAGCCTCCAAAAATGTTTCTCATCCTTTCAGACACGTAAGGGCAATTCCTTATCAAACTCAACTCAATTCAGCTCACCACAACTACAATTCATGTTTTCACTTGAACTGCATATAAAGAGTTTGAAATATACACTCTGTGTTTCAGCTTGCTGGACTCCTAAGTAATTCAAGACTGAGCTGCTTTTCAAGGGGAGGGAGAAACAAACAAAACCCAAAAGAGTAACAACAAAAAAATTCAGATAACCAAAAAATTCCACACACATCCCAAATAAAAGCCAATACCCCTAATCCACACACCACAAAGGAAAAAACTCCATTACATCTTTCTCACTAGACGCAGGAACTATCACCTCTATGGCAATCAAATCAGACAAAAAAGCTTTCACTATTTACAGTCCATAGTCCAGAGATGTTCAGAAAGAAGTGTTTATGGAAGAAGAAGGGAGGTGCGGTGAAAGGGTGGGAAATGAAAGAAATAAGACATCCTAATGTAAGAACTAGAAGCAAATTAAAATAAAGTCTACTGTTATCTTCAAAAAGTCATTAATTCATACTGGGGTGTAGATGTATCAGTTCCTTAATGGCAAAATCATCACAAAAATATCTTCACAAGTGAACATGCACCCAGCTTCATCCTCTATTGTGAAAGCAGATCCCATGTACCATAAATTTGTCAGGCTTAATCAGAATATACATCAAGTAAACAAAATTAAAAACTGAGGAGAAAAGATAGGTTTAGTATAAAGCACCTTTTAAACTTATGTTCAAGGTGTTACTTAAAAGCAATAGAATCACAAGGGTCTTATTTTTCCTTCAAGTGACTTCATGCAATCATTTCTAAATCGTTGTTCTGTTAAGCTCTTCTCTGTTCTTTCTGCTTGGACTCCAAACTTTAGGTGTCAGACTGACTTAAGTAGTCAAAGCATATGCATAAGTCAGTCTGAGCATATACATATTCAGTGTTAAGGCTAGTCCTTGAATCTTTATTAACAATTTTTCTCTGTGTGTAGGTGTACCACTAACTGAGTTTAACTTTTCTCATTTTTTTAAATGGCATTGTATTTGTCTGCCATACCCATATGATTGATTTTCTTTTTTTTTTTACATCTCCACGTATTTTATTTTTCTGGGAATATTATAGTATCTACCTTTACCACGTGATATTCTGGTCTTATAAACATCTTAAAATTTTTGTTATTTTTTTTAAATTTCTTTTTATGTTCAGTTCAATATAATTAGAAGTATTTTATTATATACCACACTGTATTTGTACATACTGTTGGCACATCTTCCTAAATATGAACACTGTCAGGGTAAAATGTGCTTATGATCTTCCATCTGTACATGGAAAAATGTGGTCAATATGTATGGTTAGAAGAAAACAGTTTGATTGTTTTAAAATTAGAATCTGTTAAGTGAAGGAAAATAAAAATACTCCAAAATTACAAGTACTGCCCCTGTGCAAAATCTGACTGAAATTTTCAAAATAACAGAATTTCTATTTTTAAGAAAATAAATTAGAACTTCATGAAATTAAGCAAATTTTGTCAAGTACTTAAAATCAACATAACTATCTAGTCTCACACACCAAAAATAAAAATCCTGTGCAAGCAGACTGTACAAAAAAAAGTACACATTGTTCTCCTAAAATGTTCAAAATTGTGTCTGTAGATTTGTTTTAAAATATTTTTAAAGCTTTTAAAATATGATTTTTGTGAATTCATAGAATCTCAGTTGAAAGAAATACTTTCAACAATTTTTAAAAATATTGTATGTATGGAATACCATACATACATTTTTACCTCCATCTCGGACAGTATTTAAAACAGGCACAACATTACAAACACTTCTATGCTATTAAGTCTCCAGACCATACTCAAACTCCTGTTGGGGAGCAGAGTTGTTCACTTTTCAGTTTATATTGGTAGTTGCATGCAAGCTGCAGGAGGTTTATAAATCCATTTTCCCAGATCCAGTTAACTTTCTGAAACAGCCTGCAAACTGTAATAAGAATTTTCCAGGAATGCACCTTCTAACTCCATTTCCTGTTGTATTTAGAGTCCTGCCAAAGGAACATTTCAAAGCGAAACACAGGATGTAAGAGTATGATGGAAAGCTTGTTGAATGCTTCCAAAATGACGAAAGTAGACACAGTAATTTAGAAACATGATGTGAAATTGTTTATTGAAGAAACATGGACTATTACATTCAAGCGGGTCTAATAATGCTAACAGTGTTGCAGACCCTACAGAGTTGTTTTTAATTTTACATAAAAGGTTTTTATTGAAATAAAGTACAACTGTTTCTGGAATTGCTTGTCTTCCCATCATTTTGCTCCCTCTAACATTTGGAGTAAAACAGGTTTTGAAGGAAAGCACTTTAAATACTGCTCGCTGCAGGCTTTGGATTTGGGAAGATTTCAAACCCTTTCTTCCAAAGGGGACCTAACTCAGTCCTTAGTGGAGCCAATGGGGAGCTCAACCATTGACCTGAGCAGGAGCAGAGAATCAAGTGGTCTCCTCCACGTCCAGCACCCAGCACCCTCGCAAGCTGCACCTTCTGGCTGGTCCTGTCACTCATCTCCTGCAGCAAACTGAGGCAACAATGTGCCAGTGTGCCCTGTTCATTTGATCCATTAAATAAGTGACTCAGGGAACAAGTTTAAACTCTTGTGTTTTGGTGGCATTGCCAACAGTTGTCATTCCTGGAAATGCTGTAACCACTATACACGAAAACATAATAAAACTTTACACTACACAGTACTGGTGGGCAGTAACCATGCCTGATGCACAGCTGTCAGCAACAGCTTCTGAAACTGACAGCATCTTCTCTCAATCTAGCAACACAGGTACAGAGCTCAAAATGACTGACACTTTGATCCTGTGAGGTGCCTCTCATTAAATGAATAAATGCTCATTCATAAAACCATGAAAGTAAAAACCTATCTTATCTATTGCTCTATCAATACCATTTCCTTCTGTAACCTGCAGACTTGCAGGGAAAAGTAACCTACATGGGTTGTATAAGCTTTGTTTTCCAAGTGATTGTGAACAGAAACTTCCATTCAGATCCTGGGTTCACTGAGCAATTTCTGGAAGGAAAAACTCGTATAAATAAAATCAGTGAATGCGAGAAGCTTTTCTGCTACAAGGGCACAGATAAAAAGCAAACATTCTTCCAAGTACACGAAAACAAAAGGAAAAATGACACAGCTTACACGAACATACAACTAACTTCTGCAAGCACCAACCTTGATTGAGCTGAGTATACTAGCTATATTATTCACTAAGAAAATGTTCAAAACACATTTAAGAACTACTGATTTTTTTTTTCTGTTTTACAGTTTTCTATAGCATATTTATTCACTCAGAAGTACATACTTTTCATAAGACTTTTAACTATGCTTCCCTGTTTGACAATGAAGAACTGCAGAGGCTTAAGGATCTGGACTCTGGATATCGGGTAGTTTTACTGTAGTGTTTCCTATTGACTGCCACCAAATGTGGCCTTTTTGCAGGGAATAAAAATACTTATTTTTTTTGTAGGGTTTTTGTGGTTTGTTTTGATGTTTTTAAGTTAGCCATTACTAGTATTTAAGGAACAAATTTTTAAAGGACAAATATTCTAGGAAAAAAAGCTCAAGGATGGCTAAGGAATTGAATGCAGATGTCAAATCATAGGTAACACCTGTATTGTAATCACAGGTCAGTGCTAGTTCTCTAAATTTTCCTGTGAGAAGTATGTTTTGGATAATGCTATTAATAATTCCTTTTAAATAAGAGATCTATTCTGAAAGCTGCTTTCATTTCACATACAGAAATACTGAAGTCTGTGATTATTACTGAGAATGTATAATTACAAAAAAATTAACACTTTCAGATGGTCCCCAGATGTCCCCCACCCAACCCAATCATCTCCACTACAATTTTATTTTATGTAAGAGGCAAAGAAATACTACACCATATTATTTTAAGACAGTTTAAGTCTAAATTATACTAGTTTGAAAGCATATATCTTTTTTAAAAATTATTTTTATCTCTCTGCAGTTCTATTTTTCTTTAGACTTAGAATTAATTAAAACAAAGTAATGCTCTGTCCAAACCTGCATTCTTTTAATAGTTTTACCTTTCTTCCATTCTCATCCTAAAATACTGTATTCTTACAATAGAGAATTCTTTCATTAGTCCTCACATGCATCTGCTTTTACTTGGCCCAGCCCCAGCACACACAGTTGTGCTCTACTACACATAATTTCTCTCCATAACCTCTTTTTTTCCTCTGGGTAATATACTTCATTTCAGAACATACCTTCTGCTAAAAGGCAAGATTCCAGGTTTCTGAAAGGGTTAAAACTCTGAGCCTGAATAACTGATGCACAAGCAGAATTCTAATTTAGCTTAGAAACACTGCTCTCATTGGATCCAAATTGTGGCCAAACCAGCTGCAAAACTACACTGTAGTCTTCCTATCAATTGCCATAGACCATGATTGAAATCTTCACTGTTTCTCAAAAGGGTATGAGTATGTTCCAGGATCAATGATTCTTCAGGTTCATCAGCTCTTCTGTGATTTAACAAAAATTATTACATTGGTAAAACATGAAGTCTAAATATTACTTCTGCTACAACTATCACCATTTGGAAACTCAGCCCAGCATCACAAGTATAATGGTAGAGAACAGTGATCGTTTTCCAGTACCACACCCCTGGCAAAGGAAGATACACGTATATTTTTCTAATAATGGTGTGCAGAGGCACATCTTTTCAGAGAGCATTACTTCTGCCACTAAAAAAAACAAAAACACCCCTATTTCAGAAAAAAAGAATACTTAAAACTATATATAGTTTTCCTAGGCCAATGGGTTTGATCTGAACTCCATCAAAAAGAGTTACTCTTCCTCTTGCCAGTATCATCAGCAACATATGAAATTATGTGCAATTCTGGGAGTCTGTTTTTCATTTACCCTGCTGAAAGCCTAAAGAAAAACTTAAACTTTGAGTTGCTCTCTGTTCTTGATGAGAACATCGACTATATATCTGTTCTGTATACCAAGTTTTCATAAATAACAGAAATGTCTCCTCCAGCCATCTCCTCCTGTCCTTCTGGAGGGCTGTTCCACTGCAGGAAAGGCAGAATCCATTAGTTCTAGTTTAATCATATTGTGCCATTTCATATTTAATTTAGAAACAATCACGTTGGTAAACATACATCACAGCAACTAGAAAATTCAGAGGAAGTTGTGAAATAAGAGATTTTGAAAATATCTTATCAAAGACAGAACAACCTGAGACAACTGTGCTGGCAGCAGGAAAGAAAGAAAAAAAAAATCCACCACCCTGCAACAAAAGCAACCACAAAGAGTTAAGCTTATAACTTCTTTATGAACTTGTATAGGAACGGAATACAACATGATCCTGGGTGTTAATCCACAAAAGCACTCCAATTTGGAGCACATACATAAACAACCCATGTCTTCAGCAAGTCTCACACTGGCAGCTGTAGATGAAAAGAAACAGTTGCGGGGTTGCTTGGGACTGAAGAGTTATACAGAGCATTGTAAAATGCAATGCATGCCCCCAGATGTGAGTACAAAATGTGCTATTAATACTTCCTTTTTGTACTCCAGAATCTCTTTATGGTTATACTGGGCATCACATTTAGACAGGAGTTCTGATTTTTACAAACAATGCACCCATAAGTCTATTTCTGCAAAACAATAGTTTAAAATATATAGATTAGATTTTAAATATTACTGAGATCTTAATCCATCTGGGAAGCAACACTTCTGAAGTATTCTGTTCACAAAAAAAGTAGCATCAGTGAGTTTATTCATGATAAAAATTCTACAATACTTTCCACCTAGAATGCAGAGCTCGGGGAAGAAACCGAATAATTCCCTTCAGAAATTATAGACATTATTAAATTAGGTATCTCCTATAAAACCATATTTTGAGTTGTGTTTTTCCAACCAAAAATACATGAATCACAAGAGAAAATTCGATCCTCTTTCCAAGGCTAAAGAATCTCAAGTCCTTAAAGCACAGAGTAAATATGCTTAAGGCTGTATGTTGTTAGTGCAGCAAAAGGTAACAGACTTAGCCACAGGGACAAGCATGAACATTTTATGAATAAACCAACAGACAGACAGGTAAAACTGACAAAAGCTCTTGAGAAGTGAGGTAGAAACCCCCTCCAGGCAACAGGGACTGAAACAAGGAACTTCTTTTTCCAAGCTGCACATATCCTTTTGGTAGGACTTCATTTTCATTGAGATACGTTGGCAGCTATACACAGGCATGGAAAGCTGGTACTTAGTTTGGACATTAGACACAGTAACTGGCTGAAGAAAAAGCAGTGTTGAGTCAGGAGGTCAGACAGCCTGGTCGGAATAAGACACATTCATTACCTTGAGCCTGTCTTTTAACCAAGTCAGATTTGCACAAGAATGGAAAACAGGTCTCACTACTCTTTACAAGGGCAGAATTACTTTTCCAAGCTAAGGTAATTTCAATATTTGTCAAGCCAAACTTTATCCTCCTGCTTCGTGGAAACCTCTTTTGATCATAGACTTCCAACCAGTAACTGACACTTTAAGAGTTCTTGTCAAGAAAATGAAAAAAGTGCTTTCTGTTGACTTCTCAAGGCAAAAGCAACCTTATCAATATTGTTAAACAACTCTAGATAGCTAGGAACCAAATAAAAAAGTTACTAGTTCTGTTTCATTCAATTATTTTAAACAGATCAAGGCACATTTAAATTCTTTTGTTTAGGAAAACCTGTAGTACTTTGTTTGCTTTGTTGTTAGAGATAACAACTTTCCACTCAGGTTAAAGATAAACCTTATAGCTCTTGTTCAGATAAATTATCAAAATTCCAAGCCTGATGTCTGACCTTAATCAGTATGAAAGGACTCAGAAGTAAAGTTTTCTTGTCCCATTTTCTTTTTTTTTTTAAATATACGCCAATTTTTGATACTGGGTTTATGTGAAAGCAAATGTTAATAAAGGCAAAAATAAAAGATCCACTGTATTTGCTCTGAAGTACAAGAAACTCACTAAAAATGTGATTAAAACACTCTCAAAGCCAAACAAGGAAACTTTTAATGCATCAAAATGTACAGTATAAAGAAACTTGGGTTTACAATATAGCAGATTCTTTCATGGATAAAACCACAGAAAAGCTACCTACATTAAGTTAAAAATTAAGTTCTGCTGTTCTTTTGCAGTGCAGTAATGCAATAAGCATGTTATGCATGAAAGCAGGTCTTCTTTGTAATGTATTTAAATCCCAGGAGGCAAGTCTGGCCTCTGGCAGACAGTGTGAATCATGAGTGACTCCAAATATCTCTCTTAAAAATAAAACTTTGCTTCCATACTTTGTTAGCAAGCCTTTTCCTTGTTTTGTAGCCACCACAACTGAATAAAAATTTAGACTGAAACAAGGTCATACTGTGCTTTAAATGACAATGAACCTGATAAATTAATGGCAAGGCTAATTATTCTAAATGGAATGGTGCAAAGACTGCCACAAAGATTTTGCTCAGCGCATCACTTCCTTTCCTCCTATGAGGGAAATCGTATTCATATTGCAGTATAATTTTCAAAAACTGCTAAGTAATACTTTTGGGACTGGCTTTTTTTAAATAAGTATTTTAGAATATGAAGTGTTAAATTTATTGTCAAAGCGCCAGTAAAATGTATGGGGCTGTCTTTGAAACTGGAGATGGCTAGCAAGCTCACAAACTGTGAGTAGTCCATCACTTCCACAAACACACAGTTGTCACAACAAATCTGTCAAATCTTTTGTGTTTTAACCGTAGGCTCATTTATACTTCCATAGCAGAATGGTGAAGGCTGACTATGCATTTCAAACAGCTCTCACAAGCCAGGTGTTATGATGGACTTTGGTGTTCCAAACACAGGAAATCCTCATGTGGCTGTTGCCACACATAACCTTTGGGTTGAGAGATTTCCCTCCTAGATCGGAATAGCTACTGCTGTAACACTCAGATACTGTGGTAGTAAGACAGTATGCAACTGTACCACTGTAAGAAACTGCAGAGGCCACTATAAGAAACTTCAGAGGCCACCCACGAGGTGCTTAGCTTCAAGTGTGAAGGTTTTGAAAGCAAGGTGATGCTCATCATCTGAAGGTTCAGGTAGACCTTCCGAAGATCCCAGGAGTCCCATGACACACCCATGCATTAAGATTACTTGAAAAATGGCCACCTACACTCTCTTTTTCCATTTCCAGGTAATCCCCAGGAAAAAAAACACCAAAACAGGGTTCAGTAAAACCTAATCTTAAAGAAACACTAACCCATTTCACCCCCTCATAGAACAAACATCGAATCACGAACAACCAGGTTGGAAGAGACCCACCAGCTCAACCGTTCCTATCAAACACTAAACCATGCTACTCAATGCCTTGTCCACTCATGCCTTAAACGCCTCCAGGGAAGGTGAATCAACCACCTCCCTGGGCAGCCTGTTCCAGTGCCCAATGACCCTTTCTGTGGAAATTTTTTTCCTAATGTCCAGCCTAAATCTCCCCTGGTGGAGCTTGAGGCCATTTCCTCTTGTCCTGCCCCTTGTCACTTGGGAGAAGAGGCCATTACCCTCCTCTCTATAACCTCCTTTCAGGTTCTAGAGAGCAATCAGGTTGAGCTCCCAGAAGGCAGCAGTGCTAAATTTTTTCTCTGAGCCTTTCTTTAGAAGATACTGAGCTGTCACATCTACATCTAAACACCCCCTTGTTCCTAAAACTTAACAAAACTAATAACTGATCAGTAACAATTTAAAAAAATTCTAAAAATCAGTCTACAGATTACAAATTGATCTAGATCTCACAGCAGAGCAAGTAACTCTGGAAGTTCAATCTATGTGAAACTCAGCCTGAAAAACCAATCAGATGGTTTAACAGTAATCCAAGAACTCCCGGAAATGCCAGAGTTGTCAGGCCACCACCTTCTCAATAACATTTCCCCCAAATTAGAAACTGGATATACTATGTCACTAGCTGGCAAAACTCCCAGCCCCAAATGATGGCCTGTCAAACAAGTGAGAAGGGCACTCCTCCTATCTCCTTCACTACTAACAGGAGGGTCTGACAGTCTCTGGACAGCAGAATCAGTGCTTCAACACAGAAAAATGACATGGACACCTGATTTTCTGTGGAGTACTACATTCTCCAGCAAACAAACTTCTTCAGAATTCACTAAGTGAGTTTTCTCTTCAAACTTTCCCTTTAAGGAAACTTGATCTACTACTAAGTAATGAACCTCACCAAAATCATAAATTGTAACTGGGAGTTCATTCAGAGTGGAGCAACCTTATTATCAAGGTGATAAAATCTTCACCAGTAACTCTGCTGGCTAAATATATTTAAGTGTTGATCCCTTCATAAAAATTGGAATGGGTAGGAGATCAAACATTTATTAATGGTCAATAAAGCTTTTTCTAATAGATTTTCATGGAACAAGAAAAAATAGCTGTTTCCAAATCAGATTACAATGTCAGGAATTCCTTTCACCCACTCACTTGCTTTCCTTCCCAACCTTGAAGATGACCACTGCTGCAAGACCATCCACACATATAATGATAAACATAGTGCCACTCTCAAACATGGGACATCCCATATGCCTTTATTTTAACCAGTCCTTTATTTTAGCCAGATCCCAAAATGTTTATGTGGCTCCCAATGGAAACATAAATGCCCCAGCCCCAGTAAAGATGATTCACAGGAGGCAGATGTGATCTCTCACCTGCATCATGGGGAATGAACGTTCTGTGGAACACTCTGAGTCTCCAGCAGACTGATCTTGATGTATTTCATTTATTCTCTACCCAAGAGCTTAAGTATCTTTACAAATGGAAAGAAAATATGTAGTGCATATCTTTCCAAAAGGAAAGAAAATATGTAGTACACACCCAGCCTCATCCTAACGTGGAGTCAAAAAGAGCCTGGGGTGTACACTGGGAGACCAGAACAAGCATGCACATCTTGAAATGCAATGTACAACAGGTCATCATCAAAAATATCCACATGAAAGAAGGCATCAAATTGACACAGCTGAAAATTCAGATAACCTTAACTAGGCTACAGTCAGAAACTAGGAAGTCAAATTTAATTTAAGGTGAAACTATAAAGCCTTTCAGAACAGAGACTCTCCTGAAACGGCATTTTACAGAGGCACACTCTGCCACTATATTTCAAGTTAAACATCTATTAGACACTTAAAGAGAAACAAAACACTAATATAACTAGAAGAAAACAATCTCTTAGATTCTCTACAAAGGTCACATATATGCAGTAAAAGTTAACCAAATCAATGTTCTGAAAGGCAAAAGTATAAAAATCACTACAAGAGAGAAAAGAGCAAAATACTAACTCACTCTTCTAACTAAACCAAACCAAACCAAAACTCATTCCTATTCTTAAACAAGAAAAGTTGATAGCTTGAAAGTTATCAAGAGGAATCAACTTGAAAACTCCTTTTTGGAAATATTTACTAGGATTTTTTTTCCAACCAGGCTGAAATTATCACACCCAGTACAGCAGAAAATGGCAGGAAATAATATGTAGTACAAATAGCATTTTAAAAATTCCATTAGTTATGGGTTGGGGTTTTTCTTGCAGAAAAAAAAGCTAATAGAGAGTGCACATAAAACAGAATTCAGAAAAATGCAGGATAAATTTGTGGGAAAGCATGCGTGGTTAATTCTTTTTAATGTTACTAAATGCCAAAAACTCATGACTTATAACAAATATAAATAAAGTATTTGCTTATTAAAATGGTAAAATATTTTGTACTAAGTCACAGTGAAATTTACATAAATGGCACAGGTTTTGGCATCTATAGGTCTGTGTTTTGGGATAAACTAACTTCACTATCAGTGAAGCAGAACTGAAAGCCTAACCTTTATCTTGCACAAGCTCATTAAGGAGACAGGAGTCTGGCAAACATAAGTTGGCTTATGATGAGGGAAACCAGGTTGTTGGAGGAGGGGCAGGGGTGGAAAGTAGGCAGGACTACATCAAAATCACCCAACTAACCAATTCTGCTAGGCAAAATGGAAACTACATATACATTGACTTTCTGCCTTAAAATCACCTGTCATCACAAGTACAGCAGAGGGGCAAGGAAACACATCTCCCTATTCTAAATCTAAGACATGTACAGCATCAAGGATTGTTATCAGGGAAGAAAATATTAAACCATGCTTGAGAGTTTAGCTCATAAATATCAGGATAGCTAATAGGAAGGGAGAGTATCTTACTGCAAAAAAAGGTAGTTCTTACTTCAACAGGAGAGGAGCAAGGCTTGCCAAGTACAAAATAAGACTTTTGTAACACAGTGTTGAAACACAGACCTGAAGATGAGGTAAGGGATGACCAGAAGGCATCCTCTAGGACAACCAGGCCTATAGGTCAGTGAAATCCTTAAGGCAGCAGAAGCCAGTGCCCCACATGCCACAACGACCCACCATGGCTCACTTCACCCACCCAAGCAGAGATCAAGCAGGCACGGTCAGCCATGGGGCTATGTGTACCTCTCATAATGCAGACTACCATCACCTTTTCAAGGAAAGGTACAATTTGGACTGAAGGTGTTAAGTGATTGCTGAGGACAGAAAGCCAAACACAGTCAAAACAGGGATGTTTTGCTTCACCCTCTGCATGGCACCTTGCTGGTGTCAGTGCAGAGCCACCTGCTACCATGATAGGTGCAATTCACCAGCTGCTTCCCCAGCAGCTACTCCTAGGCCTCACCCACAGCACAGGACAGAACAAAATCATCTCAAAACCTACCTCTTCAACCATTTTAGTTCACGTAACACAGACATCAGTCCAGCAAAAAGGAGGAAAATAATTACAAATAACCTGACAGTCAGTTTAAGCATCTAAAACACAAAAAGACTAAAGGACAAATACCCAGGTTATACAGACAAACAACACTCCAAAATTTAAAATACTGTCAAGAATTTGTGCCTTCACAAAATGAACACTTTTTTTACCCAGTATTCTCCAAACATCATTACAAACACAGCTAAACTAAAACAACATTGCTCTAGGTTATAATCAATAAGTGAAGTATAAGGCCAGTTAGCAGACCACAAGCACTTAACTTCCATCTGGGCAAATGCTGAGCAATTCTGAATTTCTGAAACATCTCTTGCTACTCTCCAGTAACTTCATGTGTTGTAGAGGCCAGCAGAGAAACACAGCCAGCCAGGAGACCTCAAAGCCATGAAATAATTTTACTTTTGAAATGTGCCTAAATAATATTTCAGTGTGAAGAAACAGACATCTTTACTGTGTACTACATTCCTGTCATTCCAACCTGTCCACAGGTTCCTGTTCATTTTCTTTTTCCTGTGTATACAGAAAGCCTCCTTTCTCAAAGACATATTGCTCAGGAAAATTTCAGAACAAGCTACATTTTCAGATGACATGCTTGAAAGTTTCAATTATTGAAAAAATACTATCCTTTAGGAAAAAAAAAAAAAAGAGCAGAAGACAGACATAGGCCAGATGGTGTGGGAGGCAAATCAAAACAGCACAAGGGTTATAAAATTGCATCCACTTGAAACTCTTAACTGCCCAAGAATCAGTAAGACAGGTTTCCAAGTGAGTCTGAACACTCAGACTAAAATCCTGTGCCTAAAACTAGCTGCAAGATCAATATCAAAAGAGTGACACTGTAAACATACCAGGAAAAAGAAGTAAAAAAGATAATTTATTTACTGTTTAATTTATACGTTTGCTGCAGTTACAACAGTGTACTGGAATTGAGACAGCTTTCCCATGGGAAAATCTGAATGCTGATTTTTATGCAGAATAGACTCTTCTACCAAAAAATATTCTTCTTGCACGTGACATCATGAGAGAAAAAGAATAATAAAGAATACTTAAAAATTTCAAAAGCTAATTTATTTTCAATAAAAGCAGTAGATATTCTGTAATTGTGAAAATATAGTCACTTATATTTAAAAATTTTAAACATGCAAGTTAGAAAGCTCTGGCCAAACTGCACAACATACCAGTGTAAATGTTTTCCAGATTTGCAAAATGCAACATGACTTACTACAGTATTTATTTACTGGAATGCAAAAATTAGTTTTTCTCCTTTGCTTTCATATTCTGAACTGGATGACCTTATACACAGAAAAAGAGAAGAAAGAAAACCTCTTATGAAAGGTTGAGGACTCCTGAAACCACTATCAAATTTGTCAGCCTTACAAAAAAACAAATGGGCTATAAGAACACTCACCTAAATTATATTAGGGAAATATAATAGCAGCTCAGATCCTGCAGGTCTAGGCAATTAGGAAGAAGAGTTTGTCAAACAGAACAAGAGTTTTTGGGGGCTAGACAATATTGTAGCAACTGTTTCTGAAATGTAGTTGAAGCCTACAAGGCAAATAAAAGAACTGACAAAACATACATTGCCTGTTAAAGTAAAAGGGCTTAGGATAGGTATTACCAGTAAGTATAGATGTACAACCTCATGTTCAAAGTGTTAAACAATGAGGAAGCTCAACTCTCCACTGACTCAAAGTATTGTTCCTATTATGCGCAGAGAGAAACTAAAGTCTTGTGGCAACCTTGGGTTCTCAAGTCAGTCCACATGAAATCAAGCATTACAGGCAGAAGGTTGACTCATACTTTCTAAAATTCAAAATTATGATTCTAGAAAGGTCAGAAAAAAGGAAAGATTAAAGACACTGTAAAGCAGAAGTGCCAAAAGAAATGAACAATGCTTTAATGAAATGTCTTTAACTTAGAAGTCAGAGTAGACACAGTGCAAGATCTCCAAGACTGAGAAGTTCTAATATCCAGGGTCCTAAAAACAAAAGACAGTGAGAAACAACAGATAATTTTTGTATTTCAGGTATTTACTTCTAACAACCCAAGAAGCTGTGAGGTTAGGAGACTGTCTTTAAGCTTCTGGAAATCAGACTTTATTTCTGCTGTCAATCATAACTATGGATGGGTACTTCCTAAAAAAGGGTGTCTAGTAAAGGGCATCACTGAAACAAAGCTCAAAATGATATTTAATAATTCTAGCCTTCTCTGAGTGGGGCTCAAACCCCATAAGGAACTGAGGTCCCTTCAACCTTAAATATCCCAACTTGCACGTATTTCCACCTCATGTGTCTGTTCAGTTAGCCTAACTAAGGCTCTATTGTTTTAACATTGTCATTTGATTCAGTATTAGATGACAGTTGAACATCTGCCTCTTCAGGATGACCACCCTGTAAATCCATCCCATCAAGAACCACTCCACACATGGCCATTGGCTGGATTCTGCATTTCAGTGCTCTAGTACTCTCAGATAGACTTCCCTCACTAAAAACATAAGGAAACTGCTGTAAATTAGAGCAGACTTAAGACAGACAGAAATTTCCTGTGATACTTGCTCAGTAAGATAAAAAGCAAAACCAAGACCTAGCTTTAAATTCTGTCTCCACAAACCTCACACTGATGAGCCTGAGAGCAAGAGATATAGGACTAAAGTAAGCCCGAAAAATAGCCATTTAGGTAAATGAAAACTATCAACCTTCAGAGTAACCTGCTCTTTGTTTAATGCCTGTGAAAATCTACACATCATTAGCATACCTACCAGTACAGCAAGAATGAGAGGCACAAAGTCAAACCTTTAAATTATCTTTGATTTTAACCAATTAAAAAAGAATCTCTATCCTGTTGGCAATCTAAAATAACCCACCTTTCTGATTTATATTTAGGAAAAGAAAAGCAAATGATGAATGATTATAAACTGTAATCAAGTCATCCAAACAAGAATATTCAGTCATCTCTTAACTAAATGTTAATAAAAAGACAAAAGCCAGTTACTCTGAGATCCAATAATAAGCATCTGCAAAGACATACAAAAATCCAAGATTAAATCAGTTCTTGACTCAAGGCCAGAGGAATGTTGTTATTTACAACATCTATATTGCTTCAAGGGGAGGCCAGTTGGCTTGAACACAGACTTCTGAATCTAGAACATCTTCAGGAACCAAACCCATCATCTGTCAGATATAAGAGACCCTAAACATAATCTTTGTTTGAATGTTTATGAACATCCTCAGAGTGACTTCATTGACTATAATAGAATCATGCCAACTTCCAACAGCTGAATACAGACATTACACTTTTTGTAGCATTAGCCTGCAGTCAGCATCAACTGCTATACTCTGCAGTCATACAAACAGGAACAAAGGATGAGCAGAAATAAAAGAGTTGCAGACAAGATGCCCTGGTGAAGACTGAGACAAAAAAAAAGCTGTGGAGTACCTCAGCCCTCTCCATATCCCAGCTAGCTAGGAGACCAGGTCTACAGTCTCTTTCTGGAGAGGGCCTGCATCTTCCCTGTCCATGCTTTTACCAGTGACCTACCTATAGAAGCTTTTCCTGTTGCCCTTGACAATGTTGGCCAAATTTAATTGTACCAGGGCTCTAGCCTTCCTAACCTAATCCCTTGCTGCCTGGAAAATTTCTCTATATAAGTCCCAGGGTACCTACCCTTGCTTCTGCCCCCTGCAGGGTTTCTTTTTGTGCAATATACTACAATTGTTTGTTACAATGTTCCATAATCCAATTATTCTCCAACTGTACATGTACATTTTCCTATTTTCTAATAAATCCATTTTAACAAGAGATCTTAGACTCAGTCATTTTAGAACAATTGTTAAGTTTTCTTTTAGTTATGACCTGCCTATTTTTCTCTTGTGCTTTCTGTTTTAATCTGCAAACCAACTTTTGTATGTCTTTTTACAATTCTAGTCAGTATAAACTTGCTCAAGACATAGCTCTAGAAATGCTCTAAGTTTTTGCCATTTATGCCCTGCTGTCAGTTCCCTCTTTTTAACCAGTAATCATTAAGAATGAATCATAGGAGTAGGCCAAAGCTACTTAACTGCAGTACAATATACATATGTGCCAAGATATTTAAATGAAGTAAGAAGAGCTTAAGTTACATATTTCCTAGTATAAAAATGTAAGCAAGCTGGTTGCTTTACCTTCATTTGAATTCAGAACAATACAAATTTCTGATACAGGGGTTTTATTTTAGCATGTTGATCTGTTACTTTTTCTTCTTATAAATCCTGCATTAAATAGCATATTATGTACATGCACAGTCATGCCTGATGCCATGTGCTCTTGGACATGGCACACAGAAGCTCTTGCTCACACAAAATCCTTTCTGCCCACAGCACACTTCACAGATTT
The DNA here is from genome assembly GCA_013389865.1 of Piaya cayana. NCBI lineage: Eukaryota > Metazoa > Chordata > Aves > Cuculiformes > Coccyzidae > Piaya > Piaya cayana. Next base: position 17,944 of record WAAB01014720.1, on the reverse strand, counting down.
TCCTTCTGCCTCAGGTTCCTCATTTGTGAGATAAACATGACTATTTCATTTTCTAATTTATTTGAAAATTAATTAGCATTTATAAAGTTCCTTCACTTTGTAACAGGAGTTTCAAGACATGTTACTGACACCACAAAACAACATACCACTAACATCTATAGCCACAGTAGTGAACTGCAGCTGCATGCTCATTTCTAGGTGTTAAACACTAACCATTGCAAATTAGATGCCTTTCAGTTCCAGTTTTATAAGCTACACTATAATTATACCGGTCTGACTTTTCATTTTAAATGCACCTTCTATTGAGGTAAACCCCCCCCCTCCAACTGTATTTTCACCAAGAATCTGGTTTTCTAACAAAGTTAGAAACCCATTATCTTCATCAAAGAGGTGTAATAGCTAAGACAATGCCTCCAGAACAGCAGTCATCCTCATGCAATTCAGAATGCCATTAAAACAGAGACAGATAGATCAATGTCTCTCCGCACCTATTCCAGTCCTAGGCCACACTGCTGTAGTAGTTGCTAGACCACTATGCAGACTGAGGCCTCCAATTTGTGATGCAATCTGTATGTGTACATGAACTTTGCAAACCACTGGCAAAACTGTTTTATTTGTGGCACTAATGATGACAGATGCATTTAGAAGAGTATTAAACACATAAGTTAACTTAAAGTTTAGAAGCTAAACAAAATGCAAAATGTGTTTATGAAACCAGGTCTTTTAAAGTCTATCCCGTCAGGTGGCTGCAGGGGGCAAACAGGAGAACAGGCTACAGATTTTTAGAAAAATATCTCTGTAGGGTTTTATTTCTGAATAACTCATGGTTCTTGTAGCTCCTTCACTGTCCAATCCTCGAGACACAGACAAGCTTCTCTTTAGATGGTTAGGGTTCACTTATACTATTTGCCAGATGAATAAAACCATACAGCAAACTAGAAACTACCTTAATGCAAAAAACCACATTAGAATCAGTAAAATAAACCTTCCTGGAAATTTCTTTTTAGTCAGATTGAAAATATAAAATAAGAATAGGCATCAAAGCAACTTTTCTACACTACACAAAGGTCTGCCTGACTGGGCAAAGACAGAAATAAGGACTCCATAGAAATGGATGTTCAGGTAACTGAAATTCAAGTAAAAAGAAGCCTCTGGAAACCCAGAAAAAAATACTTTTGTAAAGGTGAGCTGGCACTCGAGCTAACTGAACATGGCAAATAAATTAGTGATGCAGCTCACTAATTAATTACCTACTTATCATGTAAATGGAAGTCTATTATTTGTCACAAAATTCAATACGTCATAAACATGCCTGTTAAACTCTGCTGACACTCAAATAGGGAGAAAAAAATTTTTACTACATGTGAGGGACTCCTATTGCTTAATAGATGCAACTGAAAATCCAAACAATGTTTTCATAACTTTTGATGGTGAAGCAGTGTTTCATACAGAATACCTTTTAAAAAAACATGTGTTTGCACTGCATGTCTGAGGAACTCCTAGAACACGAAGGCTTCTACTGCTTGAGTCTTAACTACTGTAGCTATAGTCATGTTAAACACCAACAAAAAGTAATGCAAAAATTAGGGAAATATCTGCTAATAACACTGTTGTACATGACAGACAACACACTCTCAAGAGAATACCACAAATGCATCATCAAACACTTACAAAGAATTTAGCACAGTATCTGACAAGTCAGTCAAGTGAGTTGAGTACTGCAAAAGTGAGCTCAGGAATAGGTTCTCAGACTTAAGTTATATTGTACAGTCTTCACATCAAATAAATGTATGATTTAACTTGGTTTTAAACCTAAATTTTTTGTCACTTAAGACAGCTACTTGCAAAATTAAGCTATCTGAAATTATTTTCCTATATTAAAGGTAAAATTACATAAGCTATGAGAAGTCCCAGATACCCTACTTTTTCAATGGGCTACTAAAACATTAAAATTGCAGCATTTAACTTCAACATATAATTTCAAGCTGAACTATCGTATTTGCTAGTTGAACAGCATTTTCTCCCCACTCTACAGAGTGAATTCACCACAGAGCAGAGAACTCTTACCACTTCATAAATATCTTGTTAACAGCTAAACTATGACCTAGCCAAGACACTTCATCACAAAACAGAACATTAAATCAACTAAACTCCTTTTTGTTAGAGCAGCAAAACAAACTGTCGCCTTTTCAGGAGGGAGGTGAACCCTGATGGTGGAAAGAACGATGACTAATAGTATAAATGAATGTACTGGGTTTTTTTTCTCTTGGAACTGAGGAAGGATCTTTTCCAAATTACAGCTTTAAATAAAGACATTTGGAAGTCTCAAGTCTTGGTTCCTTTTGAACATTCACCCAAATCCCTAACTACCATATATTTTAGAAAAACTTGGCAGCTTCTGCACACAAGAGCCCAGGACTTGCCTAACTGACTCTGATGACCAGAAAGAAAGGTTTAATCAGTTTGAAGGGGGAGGGGGCAAAAAAAGGAACAGACACCCTAGGAAAACCAATATAGAGAAAAACCACCAAGGGGCTACATACATCAAACATGCACACAGGTCATGATTTTCAGTATTTCATAACTATAGCTTAGACTTGAAGAAAAAAGCATATATATTTTCCTAAACAAGCAGATTCAGATACTGTTTCTAAGCTGTTTCTAAGCTATCATGGCTCTCAAAGTGACAGGACTTGCAGGTGGTGAAATTGGCAATGAATTCTTGATCTGCCTTTGAATGTTATAAATTGGGCAAGCTACTTTAAATATCCAAGCACCACCACAGACACAGCTTCCTCTCCATTTTTTTCTTAAGTAAAACCTGCTATATAACCCATGGTGAAAGACATCACCATTGACTATATTGTACGTCCTGAAGATGAAAAAAACTAACAAGTTTTTTCCCAAGGACAGTGGGGTGGTATGTTCATTACAGGTACCACTCACCACACTGACAGGGCAGCAACAGAAGTTTCTAATTTTCTGCCAGTTTGCTCTTGGGAGCACATTAGCCTCCCTTATACTTGCTATCACACTTTCTCACAACCCTAACCCCATTTCCACACCCCACTTTCTTTTCCTCATCAACTGGAGTGCAGTCCAACTCCTCTGCTCAGACAAGCCCATTCACTCCAGCTCACTCCCACCTCACTGGAGGTGTGCTCCCATATCACCCTTTCCTGCTTTTACTCTTCAACCCCATGCAAAGAAAGTACAGATGCCGATACTGATGGTCTTTTGTGCAACATCAGTTATGAAGGAGAATATTAACGGTTCGGTTAGTCACAGAAGTCTGAGAGTCTGGAGGCATTTTTTCTACCTGCNTTTTTTTTTTTTTTTTACCAGACAGCTAGAAACAGCTGCTGTAGATCACTGTGAAGCACTTCCTACCACTGGTAAGCAACCACAGTGTTATTTGTAAATTCCTAAGACTTAAAGTGCTGGGTAATTAAAAAAGAATTAGTATGGGGTGGGGTGACACAGAAAGAAAGCAAGTAAAGAAAAAGAAGTATCAGAATAAAATAAGCTGCAGGGGGAAAAAAATCACAGGAACAGAAAAATAAAATTAAGGAAGAGGATGGAATGATGGCAGTCACAGGAAGCAATGTCAACCCTTTGGAGTGTAAAGACAATTACAAGGGCATATATTTATTCTTACATTATTTCTATAATGCTAAACCCATAACTTATTCCATATAAATGTTAATACTTAACACTGAAGTTATATCATACGGTCCCAAATGTACAGTAGTTAGTTAATTGCTTTGGTCTTGCAACATGCAACTACTCATAAAATATGGGAATTTTAAGTGCAAAAGAAGCAGGAAAAATTAACCAGTATGAGATCAAAGGATATAATTTTTATTAATTAAATTGACACAGACATGATATTAAGAGATAAACTCACTTCCAGAAATTTTCTATGAACTTTGTCTGAAGAAAAAAAAAACCCCAAAACACAAAAAGCAATCAATCTGAATCTTTGAAAGTAGCTGGGTCTGAAATTTGCCTTTCAAAATGATGAGTCTTACTGGTACACTATGACAACATAACTTACCAGAGGTATGGTAAGCTAAGTTTAAAAAAAGAGTCATCCAACAAGTAACCAAAGCAGCAGAGAGTTTCTGCTGAGGGAAATTTGGCTCCCAAGGACTGTAGTGTGACATTTCCTATCCTGCATTCAATGACAGCATGAAACTGAGGTGCCAGCATGAAATGAAGGTGATACTTAGTTTTGGGGGAATTGTCTCTCATGACATTCTCATAGATAAATAGTCATTAGAAAAATCACAGTGTTATCTCTCAGTGGTTAACTGATACTATGGAGTTTCACAAATTTCAGTGCTATGGATGCCTCCCTTCCAAATACCATAGGCAACACCAAGGTGTTAGGTGTTGTGAATAGTCAAATGAAAAAACTATCAGAAAAAATTAACAGAAAAAAATTGTATGGAGCAGGTGGGAATAAAGATGCACAACTGAGTGAAGACAGGCAGAAGGTTTTGTGCTTAAACCACTAAACTGGTATCGAACAGGGACTTGGCAACAATTCTGCATGGAAGAGATGGAACACAAAAAAAGTGCAACTACAAGCCAGCTACAGGTGATTCTGCCTTGAAGAACATAGTACCCGACCTCTCAAGGTTCTTTCTGATGCCTTTTTCCCCAACCATACTGTAGTTACAGAAGGTCATGAGTGTCCTAGAAAATATAACAAATGTAAAGACGCAAAGAAACTTGAGAATTCCTATGGAGCCTAAGTTCCCACTAACGAGGTTTGATTTTTCTGTGTTTATTTCTAGAAACAATAAATCACACACTAACAGCCAGCAGAAACAAAGACAATATTTCCGGTAATTCACTGATCACTAAAGACTTGTCTGCAGGACAAAATTACTACATCTAGTTCACTCTTGTTTCACACTGAACTAGAACTTTCTAATAACTACCTCTCCAGTATAGTAAGTGTTCAGTAAATGTAAGGTTACATTTTCCACTTTGTGTAATTTGGAAAATGAGCTGTAAATCAACACCTTTGCTTTTTGCAGTCCTATGTAAACACATCCTCCCCCAGTTCTACAATCAAAACTGTTCCTGGCTTTAAGTGTGGTCTTCGGATTACAAACCAGGATAGCTTCTGAAATCAGCCTTTCCTAATTCTATATGGTCTTATCTTTGAATGGCATGATTCTCTTATACAAGAAATTACTACACTTAGGATGTTCTTAAATAACATATTGACAAAAAAATGCATACTTTTCTCAAGTGCAACATTATCTGAAAGCTCTCCAGGGATAAAATTTGAGAGATGGATATTTTTTTCTTGTTACTTTGAAAACCACAGTATCATGAACTTCATAACAGATTCTCCTCTTCCTATTGGAGAACAGATTTCTGAATCCTATTTCTACACTGACACAGAGAGAAGATGATAAATGTATTTTAGAAAAACAATTTGAGTTACTGTCTACAGTTCCAGCTAGTAATATCCAAATTCACTGAATGTGCAAATCAAGCATAAAAACAGACTCACCCTCTCAGGATATCTATTAATGGCTGCTTCTGGTGTGGCTGGAAGTACTTTTTTAAAAAAATCAATTTGTTGCATTAAATTGCTTCCAGACAGATCTAGGAAGCACTGTTATTTTTAAAATTAAAACAATAGCAGATGTATGTTCCTCATGTAGGTTTGATTCAGATCCTGTTCAAGCTTGTAATTTTATCTACATTCACTTTCCCCTTTGTAAGGGGTTCTGGTCTGTCATGAAAGGAGTCATCACTAACCACCACTTCAACCACAATTTTCAAAATATATTTTAATGTTTAAGTTTACCCTTCAGCTATTGAGTTACTAGGGTACCACAAACAATTTCTATTTCCCATTTCCCTGTAAAGGAATTTCTTACATTAACATAATTCCCTGGTTTCTGTCACAGACTCCTCTTTTTTTCTTTTCAATTTCATGAAAAAAATATATTTCATGTCTTTTCTAAAGCAGCATAATTTCTATTTCTATATAGATAGTCATAAGATTTAAAAAGTTATTACACCTAGATGCTAAAAGATTCTTGTTACTTTAAACTAAGAATATTCAAATAACATACAAAGTTTTGATGTATCTTCAAAATCTTTGCAATACTCTCCTTTTGTCCATTTCATTGTCTGTTGTGCCAAAAAAATCTCCCTTGTTTTATTAACACATTTAATTTCAAAAGATTATTCATTCTTGCCTAGTACACTTCAATACAAAATTCAACTGGAATCCTAAAATTTGGCTTAAGCAACAAGTGCTGGAGTTTCAACTACTCAAACAAAAAGAGAAACAACAAAGATTATTTATGGTGAGAAAAATACCTGATAACTGATCATACACTTGTTTGCCGACCAAATTTTCAAGGCAGGTACATTTTTTCTTATTTGAAGTTCACAGATTTGGCTCAGCTTTGCAGAAGCCAAATCTTAGACAGACATCATTTATAACAACATTGTGAAAGCATTTAAAAATTTCTACCACACACAATTATGTTAATGTTTCTGTATATCACATTTTCTATCTCTAAGAGTATAGTTCCATGGCAATTTAAGCTACTCTGTGCTAGGGCTGCCACAGTGCTTTCCCTCCCAACCCTACAGCCACCCAGTCTGGCCTCTTCCCTGAGCCAGTGTTGGTGCTACTTGGGACAGAAGATAAACCAATTCAGGCGGCCTGGTGAGCACTGCATTGGATTTCACAGTGCTAGCTTTTGTCCAGTCAGCTCTCTGATACACAGTTTGGGTAGTTTCGCCTTACTAGACATTTACCCCTCTGGCCAACTTTTCATAAAGAAAAATGTATCTCTAATATACCAGCCAAATGTGAAAACTGACACACATTTAGAATCAGAATAGAATTATATGATATATAGAATATATGATACTGTATTTGAATTATCTATCCAAAATCTATTGGCATAGCCTTCATTTGTCTTTTTATACTTTTGGGGTTTTAAGAAAATATAAAATTTACTAAGTACAGAAACACCACTGCCACATTATTATTTCTACCGTTGTTGTGTTTTTCCTACAATTTTCTAAACTAGAAACAACTATAGTAGAACTACATTAACTTATCTCCCAGAATATGCACTCTTTCATTTGATGCACTAAGAAACCTCAGCATACCCTTTACATTGTATAACAACTTTATTATGATCAATCACACAGTTTTCAAGCAGTTTTGTCTATTACTAGTTCATAAAAGAGATTCACATTGCCTGTTTTAATGTAACTCACCTGATATGATCCTGGGCTATCAAGTAATTAAACTCTTTTTTTTATTCCCCCCTCATTTTCTGATCTTTCTCTGTTCAGCAGAATTTTTATACACTCCAAGAACCTACTCATACAAATCCAGATAAATCTGATGACTGTTTCTAGAACTGTCACTGGCTTTTTCTTCTCAGAGATGTTTCATTCTTCTAGTATCAGACTTTTGTTTGTTTTACATCCAAAAGAACAAACCAGTCATCTAAGGGGGCACTGCTGTGACAAACCTCTTGTCCCTCAGTGTGAAGCCTCTTCTGCCACCACTGTTGATCCCACACACAACTAGTTTTTTATCACAGTGCTCTCACATGGACGTACTGTACCAGCAACAATTTATTTCTTTATATATCTGTACTTCACTTGAAATCCAGGCATTGACCAAGGTTAGTCAATGATGTATTAAACTGTATTAAATAGCTTGCAATATGAGACAAATTTAAGGTGACATATACAGAGAAACAGACAGTAGTGACCAGCAGAGAATCACGGAATCACAGAATCATAGAATCATAGAATCATAGAATCAGGTTGGAAGAGATCCACCAGATCATCGAGTCCAACCATTCCAAGCACGATTAAGCACACAATTAGCTGAACTTTCACATGAGACATCACAAGGACGGATAACAATTCATTTTGCAGGTAGTTATGGGAAACTTCTATAAAGCATGAAGGAAGAAACTAGGAAATCATAACATATTGTGAGCACCATGGAAATAAACACTGCTGCTGGAAGATACCACCACTATTTCCATCCTCTATCCAACTGTTCAGCAAAATTTTCTTACTAAGGCCTACCAGCTCTGAGGGAGGTAGTGAAAAAGGTAACCTCCCTACTGGATCCCAGCTTAGTAACAGCACTGTCAAAGTTACAGCCTCCTCTGGCCTGTTGGCAGAGAAACTTCTGATCCATTGATCTCAAAATCAACTCCATTAGTTTAGTACAAGTGAATTGCAGGATTTTGCTGATGTTCCCGAAACAGGTTCCTGAAAGTTCACCTACTGCTCTGACAGGGAAGTTGGAAAGCATTTGCATCCCACAGGAATGAAATGATGAGGAGCTGAGGAGGAATGAGGTACCTTCTTTTATCTTTTACTATGGATGATGTCTGGTCAAGTGCCTGAAAAAACTACAACAGTTAGAGCTTGTTAAGGACCTTAAAATTCAAAGATTAATCTCTCACAAATAGAGATATATACAAGGAGTAATTTTAAGATCTTACAAAGAAATACAGCTCAGATACCTGAGTTGTACTCTGAGTTAACTTGCTCCTATGACTTTTCTGTGCTGGTTTTCTCTAACTCTGAAATATGCCCTTAAAATCCCACCAACTTTCATGTCTCCTTTATATTCAAGCTATAGGTATGAAATCTCTCTATTCAGTTGTAAGACAGGGAGGAAAACTCCACTTGTGCAGAAGTTTGCCAGTCTCATTAGTTTGCATTGAATGGAGTTCTATGATTCCTCTTTTTGACTTACATATGATGAACTTACTTTTTTTTTTTAACAGTTCATGTGATATAGAAGAATAGAGTGTTTTTGACTAGTAGAAATCAAATTTATTATTTACAATCATAGTCTTCATACATTTTTTTCTAAAGAATAGGGATAAAATTCTTCCTGTCTTTTGATGCGTTTTATCTGTCTACTATGTACTCCATAACTGAATATGTGACTGCATTATTACATTGATAAGGAATTAGTCCTCTGATAGGTTGATTCACAATTCAATTAGACAGTGATATATGTTGTTTTGAAAGGTAAGACTTCACAGTTTTAGGAGAATTTTAACAGAATTTGTTCTCCCTCTATATACAATCGGTCAAGCCATTCTAGTTATGTACACAACACCATGGAAAAAATAATGTTAAGGTATTAAACTACCAAAAGCATGGAAAATCACATCTAGAAGCCACTTCATCTTGAAATAATACTTACCAGATGAACAGCCTAGAGCAGTGTTGATGAGAACAAGCAGCAACAACCCAGAGTAACAGAATTAAATGTTTATGCTGCACATATAAAAGGAAGTGTCCAAACTAAGCAATTAGAAGACAGAAACCAAAGTTCAGTAGAGGTGTCATAGATATGACACTATACATTTGGCAATTTTTCTTTCAAGAAAGAATATCAAACATGTGTCTACTGTTTCTCTTTACAAGCTCATATCACCTACATGTAAGTATCAAGGCTAAGAGTTATTTAGACGCATATCTCCCATGTGACATCAATGCAGAGCGCAGTGCCTATGGAGACCCAACTCAATCTCCTTATCAGAGTATTCACACTTTAACACTAGACACTGGTCAAACAGGGGTCCAGAATAGTTCCCCACTGATTTCATTTGGCTGTTCCTGCAAGTAGTATCCTCACAAAACATATTCCTGCCACTCCAGCAAAATCCATGTAGGAGAAAAAGAAAAGGTCTCATCTCTTTTCATCATGCTAATTCTTGGTTCATCTTTGCCCACCTACTCTTTCACTTCTGCAGAATTCTTTTTCCTTGTATTTACTTTCCAGTAGTGCCAGTTTGCTGATTTAATTAAATAAAAAGGAGCTTCAAGTGTCTATGAAGCCGCAGTTTCACAACTACACAAACTTTACAGGATGTCGTCCACCTCTGCTCTGGACTTGGAGGAAACACATACATAAGCTCAGACTCAGTCGTGAAATACCTTCTGCTGAAGCAGTAATATCATTATGTCCTTTCTCTTCCATCAGCTGTTTTATGCCACGCTTCTTCACCATCACAAAAAAGCAGGCATTGGGAAGGTTTATATAGCAAAACCAGAAAGTATTAATGTAAATGAAGACTAATTCAATCAGCAGGCAGCTGCACAGCCACCCTTGTTTCAAGAAGCAGTGCATGCTATCAATATATGTGCACACAAGCTCAGGCAGATACACAAAAGTTAATTTCAAATGAACTCAGAAGCATGTAACTGCCTACATGGTATCTCCAACCCTCTTCAACAGGCTTTACAAACTGCTCAAGACCAGTGCTACCACCCTGTGAGCTAGTTAAGCCTGAGGTTGATGGAATACATCTGCTTTTTCCCATCTCAATAACAGCCTATCTTAAGCCAAATGTATTTCTACTGTGAGTTCTTGTTTTCACTGAAACTACAATGCAACTAGTTTGCATTTTTTAATGTAAGCTTTTACCCACTGCCAATTAAAAGACAAAGTCCTGCTCTACAGCTAAGAGATCACCCTGGATTTTTGAAAAGCGTCTTTCACTGCCACCAGAAAAGTCAGATACAGTCTTTTTTAATTTCAAAAGAAAGATCACCGGCCAGCATCACTTTAAAAACAAAGTGGAAATCCTTTTCCAAACTAGCTGAAGAAGATGAAGAGATTTAAAGAGAAAAGGGTTGGCTTGAGTCAAGCCTGCAGAGAGCATCAGAAAAACTTTCTATCAGGACATTTGCAAATGAATATCGGTGCATGGTAAAGGCTGAGGGGGTTGGGGTGAGGAAGGTAGGAGCGGGGGAAGTGAGTACAAAAAGCTGGTAAAGTAATCAATCATTTAGACCAAATCAAGAGGAAAGACAATCTTTAAGTTAAATTGTTGTTTGTCCCAATGGTTACTAGCAATGCTGCAGCAGTCTACGGTATGAGTATCAATTAAAAACAGGACTAACAAACAATGAATCTTCTTTCAGTTCAGCAAAATCCTGCCGCTGCTTTTCTTTGAAGCGTTAAGTACTTTGTAGACACTAGAAGACTTGAGGACTTGCATACTTTCCAGACCTGCTGAGCCTAATGACAACTTCCTTTACAAAGCAACAGCCTCACAACGAATAAACAAACTTAAATAGCAAGCCATCCTTTGCACAGAGAACAGGGACAGATGCTATAAATTAGATGGGATACTGCAAGTAGCATTTCTTCCCTCTGAGCAACCACACAATGCAACACAGAATGTCTATAAAAAGATTTATGCGTAAAAGCCAAAGGACGTCTGTTTAATATTTTTTTGCTGCCTGTGATGTTCAAAACAATACAAAGAAGTTCTTTAAAATAAATTCTCTCAATTAAACTTATGATTAAAATCTTCAGATGCTGACTGCTTCTAGCTGACAATTTTATTGAACATAAAATCTTAATTTAAGACTGAAGATAAGCCATGAAGAGGACACCACAAGCCTTCTATATAGCAGAATCTCACAGTCGTCAAACAAAACATGGTATTTATTACCATTCCTTCCTTTTATATTTCATTTGTATTAGTTAGTGAGCTAAGACTGCCTATTTCCTAATTAGCAGTCAAATATACTCCCACGCCAATGACAATTCTGAAAGCTATTCACACCTTACACCTAGTTCAGTTAGTTTAGAAAAAAAGATCAGCTTTTCTGCAAACAACTGGAAGCTCACTAAATAAGATTAATTTGCTTCGTCTGTCAACTAGTCCTTTTCTTCCTGCATCCTGCATTTCTATGTTGTTTACAGCACAAAAGAGATTAAGAAGAAAACTGCAATTCCATTACAATCGCTTAACATAATCAAGATACTCAAGAGGAAAAAAACCCATTCAGTAGCAACCCTTGACCCAAGGATAAACTTCACTACTAAACAACAATTTAATTAACACTAGAATAGGTTTGATTAAGGTTTGACCTGAAAATAGTTACCGTAGTCGATGCCATTTATTAAAAGCCATGTGAAGACTTTGTGTATTCAAAACTGTATCAACTTTTACCAGGTGACCTACGTACAATTTCCAGAGCTCTTTTATTAAAGTCAGGAGGGAGCTGTTGCTAAATCTCGTGCAACGTTAAGGATTCAAACATTTCAGTGTTTTGTATACAGACGTTTAAAGGCATTGCAAAGTTATACGTCATTCAATCCTCCAGTAACACTGTATTTCAAGAAAATGGGGGAGGGGTCCTTTACAAAATTAGGTAGAAGTTTACAAACTTCAGGGCTTGCAAAACTGTAGCACAGGTTTACCATTTTGCTTCCATTCCCACACATTCTGTTGACAGGAATATCTTAAACACAATGTTCTGCGTACTTCACAAGTCACGTGAGTATTAACTTCAATTTGATTGAATGTTCTTTCCTATTTAATGGTGAAGAGGCAAAAGTCTTTAAACCGAGTACATTATGCATCAGTATTTCCAACAAACGACCATCTTAGTTCTTATCGCCGCTCGCTCGACATAAAGTGAACACTGAGAAGGCTCAAGTAACATTTTCAAAGAGAAACGTTTAAATGAATGTAGATTAACAAAGACTTTTTTGTCCCATTAAGCAAACCTAATTAAACATAAGAATCCCGCTTATCAAGAGGGTATACGAGTATTTACTGCTGTGATTAGGGGCTCTCAAACACTGCGCTGCACACGCAGTGAAACAAATGCGAGTCTCAAACTTCATGCCTATAGCGAATCCACGCTTCCCACGGGTGGCTGAGACAATTATCACAAGCGAGCAATTATCACAAAGGGTAGCATTTAAATAAAATAAAACAACATAAAACCCCCCAGCTGCTCTTTTAACGGTAGTTCGTGATTTTTACGGCCTCCACGAGGTCTGAAGAGCTCTCAGTGGGTCTGCAGTGCCTCCCGATGACACGCAGCCAAGGAGCAAAAGGAGCGAGGGATGCGCTGCGGGTCCCGCATCCCGAGCCCCCCCCGCCCCCCCGCAGCGCTCCGGGAGTGCAGGGAGAGCCTGGCGGGGGCAAGATGCTCAGGATTCAGTGTTCGAGGGCCGCGGGGGTGGGCAAAGGAAAGTCGGAAAAGGTCCAGGGGTACCCTACACGCCTCTCTGCCCGAGAGAAAAAAGAGATCCAGCTGCTCGGGGAAAAGGGAAGAAAGCGGGGGCCGGGTCAGAAACTCGGGCATCTCCCTCCTCCCCGGTCCCGAGGACCCGCGGGGGGAGCCGGCCGCGCAATTTGTCGGCGGGACCCCCTTCAAAGAGAGCAATAAAAGCACCAGGAAAAATAAACGCGACGGGAACTGACCCCGAGCCCGAGAGCCGTAACACGCTCTTCCCCACCCCGGAAAACCCCCAGACCTCTCTCTTTCTGCTGACCCTCCATGCTAATGCAACAAATGGCAAGACCCTGGAGCTGAATAACAGGAAATAAAGGCATCTGTCACCTCCCAGGGAGGGGTAAATGGATTAGCGAGAGCAACAAAGGGAAGAAAAGCCCTTTCAAACCTGCAATTGATTAACAAGTCCCCTCTAATCTGCAGCATCCCTTAAAGACATCATCGGCCTTCCCCGGCACTTCGGTGCAACTGAGTTAAAGCCGAGAGAGGCGTGGGAAGGTGGAGCCCGCGCGCGGAGGGGGCAGCACGGGAAGGGTTACAAACATGGCAAGGAAATGGTGTCTCCTGTCATCTCCTCCCTCAGTCCACGGGCAAAGCGCCCCGGGAAGGAGTTCGCGAGCAACGTTTTTCTGCTGCAAGAAGCGGGGAGAAGGCGATTTTCCAGAGGATGTCTCCCGAGAGATCAAAGAGCTGAATCCGGCAGCTCCTGTCTACCCCGTGCATTTCGTATCCCAGGGAAAACCGAAAAAGTTAAACCACCCCTCTACTGCTGCGGCAGCACCACACGTGCCAGGCGGGAGCGCGGGGGCTGCAGTTCTGCGGCTTTTTCTTACGGGAACGGGTAACTCTTACACCATCGCGGTTCTCCAGCCCCGCTCGGTGAACCGCGTCCTAGTGTTTCCCGAGACCAGAGGCTAACAGCCTCCCCGAGGCTCAGCTCCCCAGGGCCGGTCAGGTACATAGAGGAAATCAGACCCTCTAAAGCTCAAGGACACACAGAAAGAGACCCCCGGCCGCAAGGGGAAGGCTGCCCCTTCTCCCCCTCATGTTTCATCTCCCTCTTCCCTTCCTCCTGGTTCCCGCTTTGATTCTCAACGGCCCAAATAATTTATTATAACCACTCCGAGGGGAGGGCTGGAGGGCGGGCAGAGCGAAGGAGGAGGCTCCACTTATTTCTTTCCACCCTCGGCAACAACAAAACTCCGGACTTTTCCTTTGTTTTCTCCTTCTTTCCCCTCCCCCCAGTCGCCACCAGCTCGCCTCGGTGCGCTGAATCGGCAGACATGAAACGCCCGCCGACCCAAGCGTCGGGGTGCGCTTGGGTAAAAAGTTTTAGGAAGCCCTTCCCAGTGCAGCC
>WAAB01014719.1:655-16591 GCA_013389865.1 Piaya cayana | reverse complement strand
AAAACATTTCTTCCTAGTATCTCGCCTAAATCTCTGTTCTTTCAGCTTGAATTCATTAATTAACTGTTGTATCTTAATGCAGCATGTATTTCTAACTTTAACAAAACCAAAGTGATGCAAGAAAACCATAGCGGTACCGTGCTTCCCAGTGGGTGGCTGGCTTTGAAGTTCACTCTTCAACAGGATGGATGCTGAGAAACCAAGGAGGCACAAAATCTGCTCCCCAAGGATCTATCCTTCTTTGTGCAAAATGCACATTTTTTATCCTGCTCAGCTCAACCACAGATGCACAGCAAAAAGCACGAATGCCAAAAAGTTGCTCAAAACAGAAGAACGCTACCCTGGCATTTAGCATCAGGCTTGTCACAGGACTTTGTCTACTAGGTGTAAGGAGCAAGAGTTCTGGATTCTTTTCGTTGCTGTAGCATCCAAAGTTCAGTTAAGTTTGGAAAAGGAAAAACATGGAGTGTAACTGAAAGCCAGATGATCTGAGCTGCTGTGTCTGCTTTGTTTTCTCACTCCTTCCCACAGCCAGCCTGTCTCCCCACAGTACAGACCACTGTGTGAACATGGAATTATCAAGAACACCACTGCAAGTGTATTTCAAGACGAAGATTTTAAAGCTCATCAATACCAGAACTTTTAAATAACTCCACCAAGTGGCGTTTGTCAAACACCCCTATTGCAATACAGTTGCCACTGGTTTGGCACAATCCAGTGCTGCAATCCAGTTACCTCATGGCTGGTGATCTTCTCAAATCGAGATGGTTTTTGGGTTACTTCTGCACAAGAGGAAAGAATAGAAGGGTGGCTACTTTGCCAGAAATATTCCACTTCCCACTGAGAATTAGTTTAGGTGCTAGTTTTAAATGTATTGCTTTGAATGCTGCGTTACCTCAAAGATTTTAAAGAAATACTTCCCTTACCAACATACCCATTTCAAGATCAATGTGCAGTCCTGTAATCATAAAACCCAGGATTTTTTTTTTCCTCTATACTTTTCAATAGTAGCTACAGATAAGGTAAATCTTTTGTCATTTGTGGATCAAGGACACAAGTTATCTGACACATGAGTTTTCAAGACAGACATAACGATACACCAGTCACACACACTTCCAAGTTTTCTGTTTTCTCCTGTCTCTTCTGTTCAATCATCACTTGCTCCAACAGTTTTTCTTCAGGGTGACCACAACCTTGGTTCTGCCTGGCACATTTGAGTTTTTGCCACCACATTTCCCAAGGTTAAACCTCAAGGTTTAAAAACAGTTCTTCCTTCTGAGATGACCTTCGGCAGTTGCCCCAGTTCTGAGGAATGAATGAATGTTCCCAAAACAAAGCAGATATTAGTAGTAAGTTGAAGCTAAAAAGAACCTATGTGACCTGCTTTACAGACAGAGACTGCTAAAAATACAGCTGGCTGGGCAAGACTTACAGGCAGACTTTTGGGATCATGCTAACTGGGCAATTCCTCCTGGATTAACAATATACAGGACTTTTGCTTACCATTTAAACTATTTTCTTTCAATAGAATCATAGATTCATAGAATGGGTCAGAAGGGACATTAAAGATCATCCAATTTCTAACCCCCTTTGACATCTTCCACTAGGACCAGGCTGCTCAAAGCCTCATCCAACCTGGCCTTGAGAACCTCCAGGGATGGGGCATCCACTACTTCTCTGGGCAACCTGTTCCAGAATAGCATAAAACTATCAAGTAAGGGTAGATCGACCTTTTAATACAGTAGTTAACACAGGATATAGAATTGATTTTAAGGGACCTGACCTAACATCCACGGAAGTCAATGGGAATCTCTGCAGATACCAGAATTAATCTAAATATTAAAACCTTTAACACTTGTACCTGTAGATAAAAAGCCTACCAAGTTGTCAACGCAATCTGCCAGATTCCCATAGGAAGGTTATTTCCTCTAGTTTTTACTTGCACAGTAGCCTATGAAGTGCCCTTTGCTGATCTCACTGAGGTGCACAAGATGTCCAGCCTCTGAGGATGCTACAAGCAAGACAGCTTAAAGGTTGGTGGTGGCTGATTGGGCCATTACAGCAACACTGGGGGGCTTGGGGGGAGATGCAAGAACCTCTAGGGACAACACTGCCCAGATGATTTTTAAGCTTCTACTTTATAGGTTTTCGCAAATCCCAAGATCTGTATAAATATCTAACCCTCTTCTGAACTTTAAAAGCCAATCTCCCATACAAACGTCTGCTACAGTGTTCCTGCACGCACCATAAAAAGGATTTTCCTTTCACTCATCTTGAACCAACCAATTTTGAAGTGTTTCAGAGTTCCTCTCTGTCTCATCACACAAAGAACAGTCTCCTGACCTAGACAGCCTAAATGAAATTACTGCATTCTAGGCTTCTTATGCCCATTCTGATTTGCTTTTTTTAATGCAAAACAGTTTGCCTTCTCTTCAAACGTAACCTTCCCAGCCACAAATCATCACCATCCACCGTCCCTGTCATCTCTTTAAATTCCTTATCAAAATCTCCTAAATAAAAACTCAAATAGCACTTTATTATTTAGATTATTACTGGAGTTTGGGATCTGAAGAAATTCTGTTTCAGCAGAGTATTTTGGCCTAATTGGAGGTATATGAAATGGCATGTTTATTACTATAAAAATCACTACATTGATTGAATTACCCTGAGTCAGTGTTCTATACTGCTAAGATCAAAAAGTTACCCAGGGAGCAGTTCCGGATAGATCAAACCGCTCCACGTGGCTTAAGACACTGCCTATATTGTTTCTTGCAACATGTATTTGCAGGGATTTCAAGTGCTATAAATATTTTGTATCACGCTGTGAATGAGTCAAATGCTGTTTTCCAGGCTAAAATAAAGAAATATACAATATCGGGCCATGTTTCACTTCCCACAGTAGTCTTTGCAGCAAATCATTAGCAGCTACAAATAGTCTTTGGAACGGGAAATACAGGTGGAAAGACACAGCTTGAAACTCTTGCGTGCAAGCATTGTGGCTACAACTCCACAGACTGGGGAAAGGATGCCTGATGAAGAACTGGTGAGTGAGAACATAACTACCAAGCCAAGATAACAGATATGCAGCTCACAGTTACGCTTACAAGCCAAGCGACCACAAAAAACTCTGGAAGAGAGAGGAGAAACCTCCTTAGATTTACTAGCACTGATTCCACATGCATGAAGGCATGTGGTGAGTGGCTGGGACTGGATTTCACCTTCCAACCCCTGTCCCTCCAGCAAGCCCATGGTGACAAGCGATCACACGTGATCTGCACAGCTTCATGGACTTCACTCACAAACAAGTAACCTCTGCTCCCATCTTTAAGCAGAAGTCAAAACATTCATTTGAACTGTGAGTGTCTGCAAGCAGTGCAACGTACACAACTCCAAAGGCCCCAGAATCCATGTATTTCAGAGGATTAAGGATTTAGCGTAGCCCTGCCAAGCACAGCCTCATGTCAGTAGCCCCATATTCAGGATGGGGCAAGGAAACCTCTTGCCAACTGCTCTTCAGCATCGTGAAAAACAGCCTTGGGGTCCGATTGCCTGGCCAAACAAAGTCTTGTGTGCACTAGGCTGCTTCTGCTCTGAGGCACAAGGCACACAAAGGAAAATGGGTCCATCAATCTTTACTCAGTCCTGGTCTTGAGGAGAGAGAGGCTTGGCACAGCTCCTAATGTGGAGAACAGACTGACTCTCCTCCAGGTGCAGACCCATCCCAGGCTCCCAGCTGAGCAGTTTGCTGCTTGAGGCCTCATTCTCCACAGGGTAAACTGTGAGCAAGCCACATCACAGAGGCACAGTGTGACCAAAGTCATGCCCCACCAGTGTGAACCACATGCAGTGAAACCAAGGACAATGGGACAAGCACTGACCCACACACAGTCCTGGCCGGCTGAAAGCCACCACCTGGCAGGCTGTCACCACACTCATGCAAATGCCACTTTCTTCTTTGCACCGCAGGAGAAAAGGGACCCAAGATTGTTAAACGTGTTTGGAAAGCATCCAACACATCACAACAATCCTGAAAGAACAAAGACCTCATCAGAAATGTGTTCAAATTTGCCCTCAATAAAATGCAGGTGAAGGTTTGGATTTAATTGTTATTTCTGTTAGTGCAGCAAGGAGTAAAATAAAGGTAACTATCGGGCAAATTGGAAGAAATTACTGTATTGCAAATCACTCATAACGAACCAGTTCCCTGGATGAAGAAATGAGCCAGTGCAAACCCCAGGTACAAATCCAGTTTAGGCCCCATGACCAATGCCTGAGCACACCATGACTCCAAGCCATATTCCCCACGAAAAGTAACTCCTGGTAGGGTGGCTGCAGGAGAGGTTTAGGGAGCCATCTCTCCTCAAAATAAACAGTTGTCAAAGTCACAGCATGTCCTGTTCCCTTCACTGAACAGTTAATGTTTTGCCAAGTTTTGTAACTGTGACCAAATTAATTTTAAAATGTGATTTTTGGGGTTGTCCTGTGCAGGGACAGGAGGTAGATTCAATGATCTTTATGAGTCCCCTTACAACTCAGGACATTATATGATTGTACAATCAAGATAATGCTTGTATTTTCCACCACTCTAAACAAATTTCCATTTATTTAGCCTGTTTCACCTACCTTAATAAAAACAATCCTGAAACAAACAAGCCAATAGCTAAGCAAAGCCACCTTCTATCATCAAACCTGCCTATATCTATAGAGACATTTTCAAAGTCCATCATAGAAGTTACATATTTCTCCCATAATAGAACATTTTCCTCCGTTAACCACGCATTAATAGAATTAATCTTTAAAGGAGAAGTAAGATTAGGATTTTAAACATTTTAGTACAGATTTTAAAAGCTAGGCCACCAGAAAAAGAAGCTGAGGAAAATAAGTGAATTATTTAATAGCATCACTCCAGAAAGAGCTTCACTGCGTAACTACACTGAATAGAGAAGCTACTAATGATCTTCAGCTAGTTAGACACACTGAATTAGCACTGTTTTAAAAAGGAATTGTAAAGCTTTCTGAAAAAGAAACCCAAACAAACAGAAAATCTAAGTTTGTGAGAATCTAATACACGACAGAAGCGTTGGAAAGTAGGCCACAGATACGCCTGTTTACACAGCCTTGCAAAAGCAGGGAGATTTTCTAGCCCTGTATGAAGTGCTATTGACCTGCCCACACTAAAAAGATAATGGAAAAAGGCTACATGACATTTCACTGGCCTGTCCGTGAAAGAAAAATTATTTTGACATGTAGCACTAGATAGAAGCAGTAGAGCAAATCTCTTTTGAAATAGGTATGGTAGAAAGATCTACCTAGAAAGATGAAGATATCTGTAGAATTCTTGGAAGTCATTAATATTGTATTATATATTTTTAAGTAAACATTTTTCCCATCAATCCGAAGTGATATTTCTCTCAGAAGAATTCAAGCACAAATCTTTATCCTCCACCGTTGTTGCAGACGTCTACAGCATTCACAAGGTAACTCCCTTCAACTAAAGGCAGATCTCCTTTTCATTTTGAACAGTGGCCTTTTTTTTTATTTTTGCGTTTTATCCAGTAAAAATAAAAAGCCTTTAAGATCACAGCTTCTCAGAGCCTTTCGTGGGGCCTGACATCAAAAGGAGGAGCCATAAGGCATGAACTGTCTCTTTCTAAAACAAACGGGTGCATTTGCAAACATTGCTCTTTTGCACACACTAATAACGCGTTAAGGCCTTGATCAGCGTTTTACACACAAAAGCACTCACTCTGACAGAGCAGAAAACAATCCACTTTCACAGAAGCAGAAGAATCGGCTTCTGCTACTACTTGGGCAAGCGCCATCTCCATGTTATCACCCACAGAAGCCAAGGAAGCAAACGCTCCAGCTCTAACGCCCACCACCTTCCCTTTCTCAAGTCATTTTGGGAAAACACTAAGCATAGAACGGTTTGGGTTGGAAAGGACCCTAAAGATCATCCAGTTCCAACACTCCTGCCATGGGCAGGGACACCTCCCACTCGATCAGGTTGCTCAAAGCCTCATCCACCCTAGTATTCAATGCCTCCCATGATGGGGCAACCATGACTTCTCTGGGCAATCTGTGCCAGAGCCACAGAAAAACATTTCTTCCTAATACCTAATCTAAATCTTCCCTCTTTCAGCTTAAAACCATTACCCTCCATCCTATCCCTGCACTCCCTGATAAAGAGCCCCTCCCCAGCTTTCCTGGAGTCCCCTTTAAGTACTGGAAGGTTGCTCTGAGGTCTCCCTGGTGTCTTCTCTTCTCCAAGTAGAGCAACCCCAACTTTCTCAGCCTGTCCTCATACGACATGCTCCAGACCCTCTCATAGTCTTTGTGGCCTTCTCTGGACCCACTCCAACAAATCCACATCCTTCCTGTGCTGAGGACTCTAGAACTCAACACAGGACTCCAGGTGGGTTCTCACAAGAGCAGAGTAGAGGGGCAGAATCCCCTCCTTTGCCCCACTGGTCACGCTGCTTTTGATGCAGCCCAGGATACAGTTGGCTTTCTGGGCTGCATGAACACATCACCTGCTCAATCCTTCTCTCAATGCAAAAGCGAGTAACTTCTCCCCACTGAGGTGCCCCCTTCACTCCACAGTAACCCAGGGTTACAGTGACAACACAGATTAGACAGTAATGACGGCAAGGTGAGTTGCAGCCTCTACCACACTTCCATAAGGAGCAGTCTGGATTTGCAAGGGCGGTCACCACTGCTGCCAAAGGGACTGCTCGTGCCTGTTTGGGCGCTGCTGCCATTTACCCAATGCTGGCATCAAATCCTACTTAAGCACAATTTGCAATCACCTTAAACTCACTAACAACTGTGAGGCTTGCACAGAATTCGATAGTTTGTTTGTACTGCCGAGCTAGAGCTTTCCACAAGCTGCTTTAACCATCACCAAAGTCAGGGTCAGTAAGGGAAGACTGTGCCACTAGGAGACAGGTGAGACATCCAAGTTATCTCATGGCTTGCTAGTGGTAAAAAGGAGAAAGCCTTGCCCCCTCCTCTCCAGCTGCACAGTCCATTCCCTTGAGCATCTGCACCATCTATGAACCGCTTTAATCCACCACCCAGCAGAAAGCTACTCAGCTCTTCCCCTCCCCCCAAAGTGATTTTTTTTTTTGCTGCTTCAGTGAAATGGCCCAATACCAAAATAGCATAAGGTAAAGCCACAGCAACTGGGAACAGGAATGGGAAAGCTGCAACTTCTTGCTTTTAGCTTTTGCCAGCTGCAGCTTATCTATTTCACTGCTCTTGCTCAAGAAAATAAGTTTCACAGAAAAGGCTTTAATGCAGAAGGCTTGCCCTGTGTTAAGCAAACTAAGGACACAAAGTTCACAGAGTTCATGGCAAAGCACAGGACACAAACGTAAAAATAGATGAGCTGGGTCACACCAGAGGTCCTGCTAGCCAAACACCCTGTCTCCAACACAGCCTGTAAGCACAGGGCTAGAGAAATGCAAAGACAGAAGTACAGCTGCACTGCCCCCAAAGACCTTTGTTCAATTCTTTCACTAATAAGGATTTCATGACACTGGTGTGATTTGTCCACTGAGCAGTCCCCAGAAAGCCTTTTCCAGGAGTTCCACGGGCTTACATCCCTACATGGAGAACCACTTCCTCCTGCTGGGTTCTGAATCCAGCTCCTACAAAGTTTAGTTGACTTTCACTTGCTTCTACACTGGGACATGAAATAGCTAAACCCTCTTTAGGGCACTGATGATTTCACAAACCTCTGTCAAATCCTCCTTCAATCACCCCTTCCTAGTCATTTGTCACATGGAAGCCATTCCAGATCTCCAACAATCCACATGGCTTCTCTGCACTTCTGGCTGCTCTGTATGCTTCTTGAGATTAAAGTAAGAGATGAAGCAGTATTTAACATATGGACATAAGTCTCAAGATCCCACCTCAAGTGGTGACAGACAACCCAGAGTCCATCGCTTTGTACAGAAAGTTCAGATGTTTTCCTACTACCAATGCAAACCACCTCATATTTATCTACACTGCAGGCAGATATCACACACACTATTCTTTTAAGCTGTAGCAGGGACCTAGGAAGCACGTCACAAATCATTTTGAGTTAAAATCTGCAAGGTATGTGGATCCCTGAAAACAAGCCAGCAATAATAAGAGATCCTGTACTTAGGACAAAGAGGGGCTGCATCGCTCAACTGCAGAGAGCACGTAGGACAGAGCAGTCCTATGAATGGGACAGCACGTAACACGTAACAAGGAGTTCCTTCGGGCTTTGATCTTTCAAGCTATTTGAAACCACACAAAAGTTGAATGAAAAAGGTACGAGATCCCAAAAGAGTCAGATTCCCCACTTCTCCGTGGCAAGCATCTAAAGTTCCCTTTTTATGACCACCTTCACCAAAATAAATAGAACACTTCTAAAGGGAAAAAAAAAAAGTAAACCAAGGCATTTCTACTCATTTCCTTTCATGTCTTTCCACCGCCTCATCTGGAGTCACATGCTCAGTCCTGACCTTTCCAGATTCTCCTCTCTGCCTCGCCACACTTATTCAGACTATCAAATTCATTTAGTGAAACCATCCTATCCTTTCACACTTGACTCTTTTCACAGACAAGCAGTTCATTTTCATGCAGACCCACTTTTAACTTCAAAAGGTTGCTTTGTATCTCAGCTTCTGATGTCCCTTGTTTAAAACACTTTCAAATAAGGATCTGAAAAGCATTGTAGCTGGGAACTCACAGTGTCTTCTCCATCCCTCCTCAAAAAAAAGAAAAAAAAACACTGTTAAACAAAGTGAGAGGGCACTCATCCACCCAGGATTTCTGTAGCTTGTCAGTAGCTTTTGCAGCTTGCCCATGCACAGCCTAGGTCATGGCCAGTGCTTGGAAAACTGAGCCCACAGCTAACAGGCTCAGTTGGTCTCCCGAAGCTACCTTCACAGTGAAGCTTGCCTTTGCCGTAAACCTCCTCTTAAATAATTCGTTTCCACTTCTCAACACCAGTTATAGCATGAGAACCCTTCCGAGAAGGTCCTGCAGCATCAGCGGGCAGCATGACAACCTAACAAACACCCACTGCCATCCCCCCCCCCAGCAGCTCTGCGCCCCGACCCACCCAAGAACGCATTAACGGAAAAAGCCACCCTGCAAACACACTTGCTCCTCATGTAGAAGCACACAAAAGACAGCACTGCAAAACCAAGCAGCCCAAGTTATTTCACACCAAGATCAACTATTCTGTTTTCTTTACTTATGGCACAGGCGTTTTCCAAGTTGGGTGCAAACCAACACCACAACTGATACCAAACTGCAAACTCTTCGGTCCATAAAAAAAACCCTTTATACCTATTCAGGGATGCTTTAGCAATCATGCAAAACTATTTAATTAACAAGATTATATGCAATCCCATAAGGCAATTAGGTGAAAAGATACAGCAGAAAGTCTGCCAAACTTCCACCTTTTAAGCACGCCTAGAAACTACATTTGTGTCACAGCAAACTACCATTAAAACTAATGTATCGGCTCTATTAATCAAAACATGTTTCACTTGGAGACCACAAATACAGGAGAATACTTGTTCGTAGCTCACTTCAGAAATAAAGTTGAAGAACCATTTTTCATCTAAAATATTTATAACTCGGTAATTTCAGGTAAGAAAACCATACTGAAAACAGCAGCACATTACACTAAATTTCTCACTAATTTTCCCGTGGAAGATTTGAGTCTCCAAACCTGACTTTTAAGTTAATTACGCACAATTTGGACACTCCAAAATCAGGAATTCAGAGCTGAATGCCGTCTAGTCACTCACAGAACCTCTTTGATGAAAACACATTATAATCACGCTCTTTTCTTGCCAGAACAGACAAAAAGGTACTACCAGCATTTTTAAAACCACATCTGAATCTCAAGAGGGGATTTTTCAGTACTAGCTTTTTCCTCCCATAAAACTCATGAGCCTTATTTCTACCAGAGCAGCTTCAGCAATGCCATCAGAAATGCACCAAGTTAAAATTGTAGCAGCTATTGCCTCCTTGCTCTCCTCAGGTTTTGTTGAGGGCAGGAATTTTACCTACCCATAATGCAGAGTTACTACAGACCTTCAGAAAAAGGTTGAGACTGAGCACCTCGGTCCAAACACCTCTCTCTTTTCCCCCTGAATCTAAATGGAAATACAACCACTGAAAGCAGCACTGGTTTTGCATAAATTTTACTTTCTTTCAGCAGACACCACATCAAAACCACAGCAGTTAAAAAGTCAAACAATTTTCCAGCTGGCTGCAACACCCATTGAAAAACAAGCCCAGTTTGAGATAAAACCATGTCTTTTGTATTAAAATACTGGTCAAGCTGCTGACAAGGAGATAAATGAGTTTTTAAACCATTAGCGTACGTTCGCATAAAATTAAAAAACGAATCTATAGAAAGAAATTTGGATAACCGCGATATGTCTCTTCCAGTGCAATACTGCATTCTGATTTTTTTAGAAGCTATTAAAATTGGACCATCTCAGCCTGCTGGAATTTCATTTCTTCATTATTGCAATGTATGGTTAACGCAGGAGATTAGATTAGGTTTTGACAAGTCTTTTGCACTTCTCAGGGCAGCACGGCTATTTCTGCCTAGGTTAGTAATTTTATCTACCAGCTAACCTTTACAGTGTTGACAATCAGCAATTAACAGTTTTCTCCCTTGCCTCCCATCCCTTCCCCACGGCTTTTGCAATGACACAAAGCCCTAGATGCCCCTGGGAGCCTGGTTCAGCCAGACCCCCAAAAGGACCCACACGCCCCCCATGCACGGTTCCCCTTCAAGATCACCCAAGACTCAGCAACAGCAGCAAAACAGAGTAAATTCCAGAGGAGGCCATCACCTAATGAAACATGACTAACAGGACTGCTGACTGTCCAAATATTTAACTGCTCTCGAATGCTGCAGGTCACATGGTTTAATCAAATAAACTTGCATATCCTGAGGGATTGCCCATTATTTCTGTTTTCTTTAAGTCCTTACCTGACTTTAGGCTCTGAAAAACTACCAGGCTCTGAGCAACCATGGATATTTGCACACAAAACCCAATGAAGCAGATGTCACAGTTCATCATGAGCTGAAAACATGGAGAGGTTCTTTGAAACTAAATATTTTTGCTCAATAACATGACAACTCTCTTCAGCACATGCTGATGGGGACTGACAACACCTACACCAGGTGCCTGGAAATACAAACCATGTCACAGCACGTAACCGCACTGTAAGTTGGAATCTTAACACATGCTGCCTCTCAAACTTAACCATTAAAAATTACCAGTACAAGGAAACGCGAAAACAGATGGAGAAAGTAGATGCAAAGTGTTTTCAGTGTACAACAATGGAAATGAAAATAAATCTAGGATTAAAATATAGCTTAGTTTCACCGATTTCTAATAGCATTTGTCTCCATTCAACAAGAATTTATGCACCATTTCAACCTGATAAGAATTTAATTCTAGGTAATAAAGCTTTACAAATTGAATTCAAAGGGGAAAAAAAACACTTCCCAATTATTTCCAGAGCTCCGCAACCACAGACTTCAACTAAAGGAACAGGGAAAGCTGCCACTACAAAAGCAGGGCTGACATACAACCCCCGGATACAGTGGCACTAGCAGACAGCTATAATAAAAATCAATATTAATTCCACACACTTCTGTTTTGAAAATAAAGCAATGAAATTCCTTCATGCCCACCTGCCAAAGGGACACAATTCAGACCAACTTCATCGGAGAGGATTTCTAAAGTCTTTCTACAGGCATGTAATGGATTCCAAGCCTGAACGTGCACTGAATGTTCAGTGAACCAAATAATTTTTAATAGATTCCTCGAGGGAGTTTATTTTATATTTTTAAATCACTCCGAGACCTTGCAACGACAGAGTGATTCAGAAGAAAAGAAAGTCTAGTGTTTGTGGGGTGGGGTATTGTGTTTCTTCCCGGATTTTTCTGAAAGAGGAACAGCCCTTTCTACTATAATTTCTTGCTATGGACTTCAGAAATGTCTTCATTTCGGCAAACCTCAAGCATACAAAATCGCTTTTGAAAACATACACTGAGCAATTTTAATAGTCCCTCCCTGCAAAAGCGCTGTATCAGCAATTACAGAAAGTCAATCTAACAACAGTTTGGGAGGAATTAAAAGTTGCAATAAGGCTGCTCACCTCCTCCAGCCAGGGTTGCAAAGAGGGAGGAGATGGATAGCATTACAAAACACTCAGACCCAGACTGGAAATCCAAATGCAACCTCAATTAGATCCATTTGCAGATTTCAGATTAACCACCCTCTCTCCCCGAGACCACCAAACCGATGCCCACCTTATTAGCAAGGCCCTTATGAAGCGACAGCAGAATCGGTGCGAGAAGCAACCATCCCTTCAAGGAGAAACTTTTTCCAGCTGTATGATTAAGTGTGCAGCAAAACAAGACGCAGAGCCTCAAGCGCTGCTGTCGTTAGTGTGATTTCAGCAGGATTAGGCAGAGCGTGATGGAGGAAAAGCCTCAGACAATGAGTCCTTTCATACATCAGAAACAAAACCTACTGTTAATCACACCAGCGATTCAGTTTCTTCCACTAATTCCTAATCAGACATCAACAAATAAAGCGAAACACTTATTCTTGTTTTAATTCTATGAAATAAACACAAGTGAATGGAAGTCCCCAGCCTGCAACGTTAAAAATGTCGTCACTCCTCCACCTCCTTATCAACGGGGGAGCTGTGAGATGCATGAAGGGTTGGGAAAGGAGCTCTTCCATAAAATCCATCCACGGAGAAGTCCGGAGCAAAAGATTTAGAGGGCTGCTGCATTAACAAGTGAGAGAAACTTCAAAGCCACAAGACAAACTCAGTCAAAACCCTGCTCTGTACAAAAGAGACCTTGAGCCACAGTCATTAGAAAAAACATCTGGTGTGCTGCTTTGATTCTCAACATTAGTCATTGGCCAGAAACAAAACATCTTTTTTTTTCCCTTTCCCCCCAAAGCAGCAAATAATTGCAAATCCACTCCTCTGTATAACCTATCATTTATCACCTCATCAGTGACTGCTTGAGTCTGATGGAATTAAACACTCAAGTCAGGCAGTTTTTGTTAAAAGCAATAATTACATTGTTACTAGAATATACAATTAGGTAATAAAAAACAAAAACAAATCTGCCTAGCAATATTTTTAATGCACTCTCACAGAAATATTACCAGGCTGGAAACAGGCAACATGATAATAAAAAAAAAAAATCCACTTCCACCAAAGTATAGCTACTTCTAATTTAAAACTTCACCCACAGGCAAAAATACATAAATGATTAGCATTATAGTGTTTATTTTAATTACACTGTGCAACAAGAATCCAAAAGGCTGTTAACACTCTTCAGATACAAAGAAAGCCAATATCTGAGAGCTCCATTCATAACCTATACAGTTGTGTCAGCCCAGCCCATCACCTAAATGTCAAAACCAGATTGTCTGCATTTCTGGTAACATGCAAAATCAACAAACAATAGGTGTCTGCTCAAAGAAAAAAAAAAAAAGAAAAAAGAAAAAAACCAGGAGGTCAGGCAATCCCTCAACCTGCTCCTTGTAGATAATGTTTATAAGCATCAAAAATTCACTGGTCTTCAGAGCATAACTCTTCAAAGTTTAATAAGAAAAAAAAACCCATCTCTAATTCAAACTTACATTTACAAATGCTCTTAAGCAACATAACCACTGTGCTATGTATTCTTTAACACCACAGAATTCACACTGCCTGCCCTGAACACCAAAAGACCTAAGCAAACAAAATACATCATTTCTAGTGTATATTACAGACATTTTTAATCACTGAAGTTGTTAATCCCAATAACTGTGGCAAGTCATTTTTAGACTTTTTTTTTTTTTTTAGGAAAAGCTTCACATAAGAATCATATGATAATTAGGGTTGGAAGGACTTTAAAGATCATCTAGTTCCAACCCCCCTGCCATGTGCAGGGACATCCCACTAGATGAGGTTACTCAAGAAACATAGTTGGAGCTAAGCACAACTATGGGAAGTTAAAGATCGCTGCAGGAGACCTGCTGGAGTTAGTCACGTTGCACTTCTGTGTTGGATGTGTCCCTTGCCATCACAGCTTCAAATAACAAGCTACGCTTTGCATCAACCCCCCCAAAAGCAGCCAATATCATGGCCATGCTACAGGCTTCCATGAGCTCTCCCTGTCTTGATCTGTCTGGATGAAGAAGCAGGATCTGGTACCTACAGACCTGTGCTAAAATTAGCTCCCTGCAACGGGACTTCAGAAAATTAGGCTAATCTAGAAGGGCGATTCTAAAATGTCTCTTTTTTTTTTGAGCCAGAAGACCCCAAACAGGTACTCCACCTGCAGACTACATGCAAAGCACGAAGTGTCATTTTACAGGCTCCAAAGATGTTGCAGAATCCAGAGGAAATTCAAACAAAAATAAAGGAGCAATGCTGTTAAAAACACAATTCAATCTCACAAGTGACAAACTTTCATAAAATCATAGAAGATCATCCAGTTCCAACCCCTTACCATGGGCAGACACCTTCCACAGGATCAGGCTGCTCAAAGCCCCATCCAACCTGGCCTTGAACACCTCCAGGGATGGGGCAGCCAGGCCTTCTCTGGCTTTCTAACTTTTCCTTCAGAAGTTTGTAATTCTCCCTTTGCGTCAAGAGGCCGAGTTCAGGCAGCACCTCTACAATCTGCTGAAATACTTGTCTCTAGGTATAATTCTTCAAGTCTGTAGTTATTAACTGAAAGCTACCTAATGAGGGTACAGTAAGGAGACAGTCAATATCTAAAATGCACGCTTCCTCCTCTGGTTAAGTACAAGTTTATGAGTAAGTTTTTTACTGCGTAATAACACAGAGATTAGAATATTTCAGACTGTAAAGGCATTTTGGTGGTGCCCAAGTACAGTCACAACAAAACCAATGAGAATATATATTACAAAATTATTTCCACGCCTTCTAGTTCATAGGTTTAAGAGGCTAATTTTCTTTGTTTATGGTAATTACGTTTCTTATTTCACTGAACTTTGACATGGAAAACGTATTATTGGATTTTACATGCATCTTCTAGTCAATTTGTGTAATCTTTCAAATTCTGTATTACAAGTAGTTAAAATACAATGGATGGTGCATTCATGAGCTACAGATTTTTCCTTAAGAGAAGAGAATTATTATTGATTCTTTAACAACTGCAGCTTTGATCAAATTTGGGGAAATAAATGTTACTAAATAAGACATGAACAAACATAATGCCTTTGTATTTGAAGAAAACAGTAGTTTTTAAAAAGGTCACTTTTTCTTCTTCCTCCCTCATGTCATGCCTTCTAAGTACATAACACCTCAACACTTCATGTCCAAAAGGATCCTTTTTACCACTTCTACAGATCTCCTTCAAGGTAAAAAAAAATGAAAAGCATATCTGCTATATATTTTTTCAATACATACCCTAATATCCAAACACTAGACTAGGTTTTTTCATTCTTCAGATCTAATTTGAATTCCCAATTAACAATCCTATCAAAATACACAGAACCATACAATCATTTAGTCTGGAAAAGACCTTTATGATCATAGAGTCCAATCATAAACTTAACACTGCCAAGCCCACCACTGAACCGTGTCCCTAAGCACCACATCTCCACATCTTTTAAATTCCTCCAGGGATGGTGATTCAACTGCTTCCCCGGGGCAGCCTCTTCCAATGCTTGACAAACCTTCCAGTGAAGGATTTTTCTCTCATATCCAATCTAAACCTCCCCTGGCACAACTTAGAATCACAGAATTATAGAATAACCAGGTTGGAAGAGACCCACTGGATCATCAAGTCCAACCATTCCCATCAATCACTAAACCATGTCCCTAAGCACCTCATCCACCTTTCCCTTAAACACCTCCAGGGAAGGTGAATCAACC
>WAAB01014718.1:31895-51443 GCA_013389865.1 Piaya cayana | reverse complement strand
AGAGAGCTGGGGTTGTTTAGCCTGGAGAAGAGGAGGCTGAGAGGAGACCTCATTGCTCTCTACAAGTATCTGAAGGGAGGTTGTGGAGAGGAGGGAGCTGGCCTCTTCTCCCAAGTGACAGGGCGCAGGACAAGAGGGAATGGCCTCAAGCTCCACCAGGGGAGATTTAGGCTAGACATCAGGAGGAAGTTTTTCACAGAAAGGGTCATTGGGCATTGGAATATGCTGCCCAGGGAGGTGGTTGATTCACCTTCCCTGGAGGTGTTTAAGGCACGGGTAGACGAGGTCCTGAGGGACGTGGTTTAGTGTTTGATAGGAATGGTTGGACTCAATGATCCGATGGGTCTCTTCCAACCTGGTGATTCTATGATTCTACGATCTTAGAGGTCTTTTCAATCTTTAACAGTATGATTCTATGATCCCTTGGCAGATTTAATTCCAAGTATGCCTTAGTTTTCCTTGTTGCATTCTAGCATACACTGACAGGGTTCTTATATCACTCAGTGCATTTTTCTACATTCCATGAAGTTCCTTCTTTCATTTGAGGTTTTCCCTGAGCTCATAGAAGACTCATCCATGCAGGTCTCCTGCCTCCTTTGCTTGATTTCTTAGTCCTAAAGATGCATAGATGTTGAACTTGGAGGAAAAAGTGTTTGAATATTAACCTCTTAAACCCCTTACTTTCCCTTGAACACCCTACTTTCTAAAGCCCTAAGCCATTGGATTCTTCTGAGTATGTCTTTAAAGAGGCTTCAGTCAGTTCTTCTGAAGTCTAGGGTTGTAAACCTGCCTCTTCCATGCAGGATCAGGGTGACTGAGGTTTCCCTATAACAACAAAGACCTGTGATCGTGAGGCTAGCACCAGCTGCACGCAGAAGGTCTCATCAACCTCCTCTGCCTTATCAGGTGGCCTATAGTAAACACTCACAACAGTGTCACCTGTATTAACCTGCCCCTTAATTCTTATCCACAGGTTCTCAACTCACATGAAGAGCAACTCCACCACCTTGAATTGCTAGCATGTCTTTTCTAAAAATCACATAGCCATCCATGACAGCATTCCAGTCATGTGGGCTATCCCACCATATTTCTGTAATTGCAATGAAATCACAACCTTGCAACTGACAGGCTGAGAGAGTTGGTGTTATTCAGCCAGAGAAGAGAAGAGAAGGCTCTGAGGAGACCTTAGAGTGACCTTCCAGTATTTCAAGTGGGCCTATAGGAGAGATGGGGAAGGGCTCTTTACCAGCGAGTGTAGTGATAGGATCAGGTGTAACAGCATTAAACAGAAAGAAGTTAGGTTTACATTAGATATAGGGAAGAAATTCTTAATGATGAGTGTGCTGAGACAACACAAGTTGCCCAGAGAAGTTGTGGGTGCCCTCTCCCTGAAAGCGTTCAAGGACACCTCAAGGGATGAGGTCTTATGCAACTTGATCTAGTGAAAACTGTCCCTGACCAGGGCAGGAGGATGGAACTAAATGATCTTTAAGGTCCCTTCCAACCCAAACCATTCAGTTATTCTATGATTCTATATTGGAAGTAGAAGTGTGATGCCTAACATAGAGATATTGCCAAGCCAAATTTAACCTATACAGGCCTACCAGGGGTACTGAATGTATGTTTTAGATTTCATAGAATCATAGAATAACCAGGTTGGAAGAGACCCACCGGATCATTCAGTCCAATCATTCCTGTTCCAGTGCCAAGTGACCCTTTTTGTGAAAATTTTTTTCCTAATGTCCAGCCTAAAACTCCCCTGGTGGGGCATGTGTTTAGGATTCAGTACCACATTTTCCTCCAGTCAGAAAATCCAGTCTGAGGATTGAATAAGGTGATAATATTTCCTCTTCTGAAGGTTTGGTTTCCACTCATCAGACTCCAAAATTGTAAATAATTAGCAGAGAGACAACCAAAGTTCAGTCCAAGTCTGTTTTCATAAGCAGTTCAGCCTACCACCTGCCTCTTGGTCGTCTACACATTGTTCTTTTTAGATCATCACAGAACCAAATCCTTCTTCTTTCTCCCAGTACATCTGACTGATACACTCACCTTCCAAGCATGGTATTTCTGTCAGGTTTTGACAGAAAGGACATTTATTGTCTACCCCAAGAGCTAACCGCTCTCACCATTTACCATATCCTCTCCAACAAAGAAAAGGATCAGCCCTCCATGTAGTGAGCGAAAGATCCATATGCCCACATCTCTGGCAACTGGATTTCTTCAAACATAGGTTCTTGAAAATATTGGTATGCATGGCACCAACCTTAGCAAGAAGTAGTACAGACCTGGTCTTTTGGAAATATGTACCATTTTTCAATTGTAAAAATCACTGCATAGAAGTACCATGCTGCAGGATATTTTTGTTACAAGTTTATGGCTGCATGACTGTGAAATGCACAGCATTTATACAAGCACATTCAACTGTGTCTGGGAGAGTAGGCAGCATGGCACCTGTGGACATTTGCAATAAAACTTTTCCCATATGGGTTTGGGCAGTTTTTCTAAACAAAAGTGCATCTTTTTTAGCACATGTTTGTGCATAGCAGTTGCAGATACAGTAGCACAGACTGAAAATTCAAGCCCTGAAGTAGCAAAATGAGGTCTGACCAAGGTGTTTTCTACTAGTCTGACACAGAAAGAATTATCTGGTCTTGATAGGGTTTAATTAAGTCTCTGTCCATTTATTTCTACTCTGATCAAATTATTTTATTGTTGTCCTGTCTATCAAGATGTTTTCATTTCTTTAATTATCCAACATAATAAATTTCTTTTAATATCCTTCTGCATACACATGACTATCTTGTGCAGCTGCTAAAATACCAGAGGGTTGTTACTGTAAAACATACAAATTAGGACTTCTTTTTAATTATGCTACACAAGGACCTAGGGACTTTCATAATTTATGCTGAAGCAACTTGCAAGGGTCTAAAAACCAGATCCCCAGCTTCAAGCAATGAGAAGTAGCTTTTCACACAAGGCTGTTACCAATAGGTCCTGCCTAAGAAGGTGTTTAAAATTGTACACAAGCAGAGAAACAGAATTATGTTTCACCAGTTACTTTGAATTTTGCTGTGGAAGCCTAGAATTCTAGCACAACATGAGAGTTTATCTACAAAGCATAAAGAACAGGTTTTTGTACTAAGACTATTTTAGGTCTTTTCTAGCACAGAACACAGACTCCAATAGAACCTGTTCATGTAACTTCAAAGGGTTTACGTCTCATCTAAGAAAAACATGCTGGAAACTTCTGAAGAGGCAGCTTGAGAATATTTATGACATTTTTAATTTGACTTCTAAATTAAAAAATTCCAAAACTCAAAATCTGAGGATATTTAGTACATCTAGGCTAGGCTGTGCTCACAACTCTATGCAGATCAGAGAAAAAGGAACAACAGGAAACAAAGATAAAGCAAAGAAAGAGGGGTTTGCTTTGGTGTGTATTCTGTAAAGCACAAGAATGAAATATGATGGCTTCAGCTGTTTCAACATTCCTATTTCCACATGGTTAAAAAGTGCATTGCAGAAATCTCATGATTTTTTCACCTCTACATTTATCCAAAAAGCAATTTCCAACTCAAATTGAAGAGTGGTTGCACTACCACTTTTGCTCCTTAGGAACAGTAACAAACCTTGTCCCTTAGCTTCCCTGTGGGGAGAACTAAAACAAAAAAAAATCCCCACTCTGCCTAGCTTTGACTTAAAGCCTACTGTTACAAATTTTAAAGAAAGATACAGAGGACTCCTTCATTGGGAGCACTCACTTAATGTACAATCAGTTGTAAAGACAATATTTACTCTAGGTAAGTATTAAATCTTCCTTAATCTATAAGAAAAAAAAAAATTGTTTTCCAGTTTCTGAATCTCCAAAGCCAGTAGAGGAGAATTAGGAGACAGTAGGTACAAACCATTCATTTTCTTCCCGTTCACACTGGAGCCATACAGCTTTATTGACTGGCAGGCTACCTTCACTAACCTAACTCCCCTACTTGTTACAGAAGTGTATAGATTAAACTCCCAGCTAGTGCAAATCACAATGTTCTGATGACTTTATTGGAGCTGCATCAATCTGCACTTTTTAAGAGTAAAACTATTCTATTTTCTGCTTTCTAAATGGTAAAATTGCAAGGCAGCGAAATCCACATTTGTTTGCCAGTGACTGCACTGGGACCATGCTGTTCACACGCTGCAGAAATTGTGAGTTGGAGCTAAATTCTTCCACCTCACAAATAATTTTATAGCATGTGAGATTACATTTTAAAATAATCTGCATGTATTAGATATTATTCTGATTTTAATGGAAAATTCATGACTCTACAAGTGAAATTAATGTCTGTTGTAAGTATTATTTAGTGCTTTTTTGACTTGTAGCTAATTTCCTCTTGGTAATGATGTGCTAGATACATGCATATGACTTTAGAAATTAAGACCATATCAAAATAACTCTTCACTTAAAATATTAACACTCTGTTTTCTTTAAAATTATTTACTATCTCACCATTTTTCTTATTGATTCAAATGTAGTAAGAATTAAACAGTATTACTTTTATTTGTGTATGTAGTTCAGTTTCTAATGTAGTTATTAAGGAAATGCTTTGTTAAAGAGCTTGCATTATTTATCTGAAAGAATAATGAAATTATAATTAATGTACACTTGTACCATATGAATTTAAAACTGAGAAAAACTCTTATTCCTCCCTGAGATACAGGGACATTCCTGGATCAGTAAGCTAAATGATCGGCATTATTGCAATAGTAAGTTACCCTTCAACTAATGACAATGGGCACAGATAAAATTTCAGGTAAAACACTAATATATTGCATGAAATATATTTACAAAGTTTACTTCCTTTCACTAACCCCTAGATTTCCAGTCATTCCAGTCTGAGCATAAGTGATTCCCATTCAGTATAATTCCAGAAGAGCCTAACATCTGAAGTCTACCTCCCTCAGACCAGTCAGAGGTAAAAGAATACAACATTAAGTCTACAATCGTAAAAGCTTCTGAAATCCAAGTATGAAACCTTTACCAGAGGAGAGGGAAGTAGATTATTTAGCCAGAGCATTATCTTCAGAGAACATTAGGGACACTGATGAGCTTCATTTCTCATTTGATCCATAGGGACTTAGCTCCTCATCTGATCTGAAGCCCAGTTCTGTTTGAAATTAGTCTTGCTGCTGATGGTGATTATGGCTAAGTCTTTTCTGAATGGATTTAACGAGAATGTCATAGATTAAAGTTGCCTTTCAAGAAGATATTCTGATGTTGGCATGGCTGAAGACATCAGAATAACTTATATAATTGCTTTTTCAGACTGAATTTCCCCTTTTCCAATCCTTCCCTGTGATTCCAGTGCTCGATGATGCAAAAAGAACCCAAGAGTTTGTTCTTGAGTCAAAGAAACAGCATACAATTGCAAAGTCTGAGAAGCTTTTACAACTCAGTTTCATGGTCTGCAAAAGCTCATGCTGTGATGTCTCAGAAGATTCCTACATTCCACCCTTACTGCAGAGATGATTGCAGCTTCTCATGGAACAGCAACTAACTCACTGGGAATTGCTGTCTGCATTATTCAAAAACAGATCCATAGTGGTAATTTCCTTTGTGGTGCTCAACTGTGTACTGTAAAGTTTTAGTAGTGGGTACCACTGCAGTTGCCCAACCCATCCTACTCTGGGCACTTTATGTAGTACAGTATTGAAGTATTGTTTTTTGCTTTATTGCAGTAGATTAAAATCATGCAATGTGCATTACTGTATTCTGAGTGCTTTATATACAAGTCCCAATGTTCTCTTTGACTGAAGAAGGTTTAACAGGGATTTCCCCTTCTGAAAGCAAAACATTTAGGACATTTAGGCTCTGATTCAGCAAAGCCCTCACTAAAAACAGATCCATTTCAAAGGTATGATGGTTAACAGATTGAAAGTACTTTACAGAAATAAGGCTTGAGTGAGATTTGTCTGCCAAATCTAGAAACTTGTTCTGTCTGAAAAAGAGAAAGGTATTTTTACAGAGATGTTCTATACAGTATCAGTTTATAGTGGAGGAAAACAACAACTGCTTGAACATCTTGTGTAAACAGAGGCTATAAATTTGTAGCCCTTCCTGTCTTTTTTTCATTTAATTCAGTTCTCGTTATTCATAATGCAAGTTGTAAGTAAATTTTCAATTTGTTTGACATGTATGAAATTATACAGCTTGACACATTCTACTCCAATCAGTTTAAGAGACTGCTACACTTACCCATACTTCATATTAACCTCCTAAAGTAAGTGTTTGGTCATATGTGGTTTCCAAATCATTCTGTTAAGCTTCTGTTTTACGGATTACAATTTATTCATATCTTGTTAGTTTTCTTAGATCAAACTGATATTGTGGAATGTAATGAGATACAGACAAGTATAATCATCAACCTCATCAGCCTCACCTACTGACCTATCAACCTCACCTCTGTGCCTGAGAAAATAATGGAACAGATCCTCCTAGAAGTTATGCTGAAGCACATAGAGGACATGGAGGTGATTAATGGCAGCCAGCATGGCTTCACCAGGGACAAATCCTGTATGACCAACATAGTGGCTTTCTATGATGGGGTAACCACAGCAGTGGACACGGGTAAACCAAAAGATGTGATCTACCTAGACTTCTGTAAAGCCTTTGACACAGTTCCCCATGACATCCTCCTCTCTAAACTGGAGAGATATGGATTTGATGGGTCAGCAGTACATTGGATAAGAAACTGTGTGGATGGTTGTATTCAGAGAATAGTGGTTAATGGCTTGAAGTCCACATGGAGATCCGTGACAAGTGATGTCCCATAGGACTGGTAAAGTGTCCATACTGGGATTGGTGCTGTTTAATATCTTCATCAATGTTATTGACAGTGAGATTGAGTGCAACCTCAGCAAGTTTGAAGATGACACCGAGCTTAATGGTGTAGTTGCTGCACTGGAAGAATGGAATGTCAGCCAGAGGGACCTGGACAGGCTGGAGAAGTGGGCCTGTGAGAACCTCAAGAGGTTTGACAGGGCCAACTGCAAGGTCCTGCACCTGGGTCAGGGCAATCTGCAGTGGATGATGTGACTGAGAGCTACTCTGCAGAGAAAGACTTAGACGTGCTGGTCGATGAGAAGCTCAACGTGAGCTGGCAATGTGCACTCGCAGCCCAGAAGGCCAAATGTACACTGGACTGAAGCATGGCCAGCAGGTCAAGGGAGGTGATTCTGCCCCTTTATTCCTCTCTTGCGACATCACATCTGGAGCATTGTGTCCAATTCTGGGATCCTCAAAGTAAGAAGGATATGGAGCTGTTGGAATGGGTCCAGAGAAGGGCTACAAAGATGATCAGAGGGCTGGAGCACCTTCGCTATGAGGACAGGCTGAGAGAGTTGGAGTTGTTCAGCCTGGAGAACAGAAGGCTCCAAGGAGATCTTATAGCGACCTGCCAGTACCTGAAAGGAGCCTACAGAAAGCTGGAGAGGGACTACTTATAAAGGCTTGTAGTGACAGGAAGAGGGGGAATATGTATAAACTGGAGAAGGGCAGATTTAGTCTAGGCAATAGAAAGAATTCCTTCACCATGAGAGTGGTGAGGCACTGGCACAGGTTGCCCAGCGAAGCTGTGGCTGCCCCATCCCTGGATGTGTTCAAGGCCAGGTTGAATGGCGCCTTGGGCAGCCTGATCTAGTGGGATGTCCCTGCCCATGGCAGTGGGGCTGGAACTGGATGATCTTTAAGGTCTCTTCCAAACCTAACTAGTTTATGAGTCTATATTTTATCCCCACCTGAAGGGAGGTTGTGGAGAGGAGGGAACTGGACTCTTCTCCCTAGTGACAGGGGACAGGACAAGAGGGAATGGCCTCAAGCTCCACCAGGGAGAATTCAGGCTCGACATAAAGAAAAAATTCTTCACTGAAAGGATCATTAGGCAACGGAATGGTCTGCCCCGGGGCGTGGTTGACTCACCTTCCCTGGAGGTGTTTAAGGTGCAGGTCGATGAGGTACTGAGCAGCATGGTTTAGAGATTGGTGGGAATGGTTAGACTCGATGATCCAGTGTGTCTCTTCCAACCTGGTGATTCTATGATTCTATGATTGTTGGTGTATCTGTGTACGCAGAGGTTTGATACTCCTTTTACACAAGTTCTACATCACTAATTCCTCTAGTTTCAGTAGTTTCTCCTAGCACTCATTCACAGAAGTAACATGATAGTGAGGAGTATTTTCCCTCTTCAGCATATAAGAAACTGGTCTCCAGCATACTTTTTTTCTGAGACGGTGGCATGATGGCATGTAAAATTAGAAAGGCCTGAAAATCTTTCACTCTTGAAACTGTACAGTAGAAACTAAGTGGTGAAAAAAATATCCAATGAAAATATGAAAATCTGCTTGTATTTTGCTTCTTTTTTAAAAAATTGTCTTCTCCTAAACCAAATAACATTATTGCCATAAGCAGAGTTCAGCATCAGGGACTTTCACTATCCCCCAATTCCCATTATAAGCTCTTCCCCTTTAGCCAGCACAAGCTGATGCTGGTTTCTTGTGAAACAAGCAACTCTTCACACTTCATATGTTACACTGAGTATTTGGTCTCCTGTGCCTTACAAGTAATATATAGCACTTGATCTTGATTAATTTGCTTCTATTCTTTTCAGAGGTCCAAAGTAAGCAAAGCAGATATATCAGGGGGTGGTTTTCTTGTTCTAGCACTTAGTTAACTAAGTCCATCTCAAACTACTAATATGAATAAAATCATTATTACATTTGCTTCTGCAAGACTTCATTAAATACCAACATTTTTATTAACTTCCATGGTATATACTATCATTTTGATTAACTGAACGTAGGAATCAGAATTGTAAGATTTTACTAAGATTGTTTTGGAGAAATTCTTTAGTCTCGTATGGGCATTTCATTTATGATCACAGTTTAGAGGTGAAGGTGCATATGGGGAGGAACAAGCAACATGAAACCTTAAAAAATAATCAGAACAGAAGTAATTTTACATGGCATTAATACATATCATGGATTTACCTAAGGCAGACAAAAGCTATGTAAGTTCCTGAAGGAATCTATCATCATCAAACTCTTATCACAGGTGAGATATAATCCAGATGTCAAATGGTCAGTTACATGCTGCAATAGTGCACAGAGCAGTTTTCCAGTCAGATACATCCACAGCCACCATTGCTGAAGCTCAGTGGTATCTGAAAGTTACACCATAGCAGCAAGAAATCTCAAGGAAATTAAAAACAATTACCAGACCAGGATTGCCCATGGCTTTCTCTGCAGAGTCATGTGACATTTGTGTTATTCAAATTTGCAACCAAATTGTATCATTTGTTTGATATAAACTTGATATAAATGATTGTTCAAAGAATTAGTGAATGGGAACCTCTGGGAACGACCCTCAGGGATCGAGGTGCTGAACAGAGCTGGCAGCTTTTTAAGGACATTGTCCTCAGGGCACAAGACCTCTTATTTCTCACATTGAAGAAGCTGGGCAAAGAGGGTGGGATATTGGCATGGGTAAGTAAGGACCTCCCGGTCAAACTAAAGTGGAAGAACAAAAATCACAGGCAGTAGAACAAAGGACAGTATGTCCTAGGAAGAATATAGGATGGTATCTAGATGTGTAGGTGTGGGAACAGAAAAACACTGTTGGAGCTGAATTTGTCAGAAGATACAAAAAATACTAAGAAAGGCTTCTGCAGGTTCATTGGACAGGAAAGGACGATTAAAGAAACTGTACCCTCCCTGATAAATAAGACAAACAAGAGAGATGGTGATGATTGATATGGAGAAGGCCAAGGTGTTCAACAATATTTTTTCCTCAGTTTTCAAGGGTAATCTCTCTTCCTACATCTCTCAAGACCCTGAACCTCAAGGCAGAGACTCAGGGAATGAAGCACTTCCCATCGCAAGAGATAGGTTTGAGACTACCTGAAGTACCCGGAGTGCAAGGAGATGCATCCCCGAGTCCTGAGTGAATGGGCTGATGTAGTTGTCAAGCCATTCTTCATTATATTTGAAAAGTAATGGCAGTTAGGCAAAGTCCCCAGTGACCAGAAAAAGGGAAACACCCCACATATTTTTAAAAAGGAAGATCCTGGGAACTACCAACTACTCAGTCTCACATCTGTGCCTGACCATGAAACCAACAGAATACAGAAAGGTGGTTAGAGATAGCCGACATGTCTTCCCCAAGGGCAGATCATGCCTGGCTAATCTCATGACCTGCCACAATGGAATAGCTGCACCAGAGAACAAGTGAAGGACTATAGATGCCATCTACCCAGACTTCTGAAGGCTTTTGATATTATTTTTATGATTGACATATGATGTGTGTTTGATGGATGGACTGTTAGATGGCCAAGGAACTGGCTAGATGGCTATGTCTACCGTTAGCTGCTCAATATTCCTGTAGAAACCAGTAAAGAATGATGTTCCTCAAGGACATTTTTCCTGTAGTGGGACAAATACTGTTTCTTATCTTCATTACTGACATGAACAGTGGGATTTAGTGCATCTTCAGCAAGGCTGCAGATTACACAAAGCTGAACAGTGCAGTTGTTTGACCAGAGGGATGGGATGCCATCCAGAGGGACCTTGACAAGCTTGAAAAGAGAGCTCATGGAACCCTCATGAAGTTCAACAACACTAAGTCCTGCAGATAGAGGCAATCCCCAGTATCAATACAGACCAGAGAATGAATGGATTGAGAACAGCCCTGCAGGAAAGGACTTTAAGATACTGGTGGGTGAAACATTGGACATTAACTGGCAATGTGTTCTTGCAACCCGTGAAGGCGATCACATCCTGGACTGCATCAAAAGAAACGTGGCCAGCAGACTGACAGAGAAGATTCTCCCTGTCAAGGCTGCTCTGGTGATACCTCACATAGAGTATTGCACCTAGCTCTGAGGTCACCAGTACAAGAAGGACATGGAACTGCTATCACAGGACCAGAGGAGGGCCATAAAAGTAGTCAGATGGCTGTGATGTTAAGTACTTGTCTTCCCTGTGATGAAAGGCTGAAAGAGTNGATTTTACTAAGATTGTTTTGGAGAAATTCTTTAGTCTCGTATGGGCATTTCATTTATGATCACAGTTTAGAGGTGAAGGTGCATATGGGGAGGAACAAGCAACATGAAACCTTAAAAAATAATCAGAACAGAAGTAATTTTACATGGCATTAATACATATCATGGATTTACCTAAGGCAGACAAAAGCTATGTAAGTTCCTGAAGGAATCTATCATCATCAAACTCTTATCACAGGTGAGATATAATCCAGATGTCAAATGGTCAGTTACATGCTGCAATAGTGCACAGAGCAGTTTTCCAGTCAGATACATCCACAGCCACCATTGCTGAAGCTCAGTGGTATCTGAAAGTTACACCATAGCAGCAAGAAATCTCAAGGAAATTAAAAACAATTACCAGACCAGGATTGCCCATGGCTTTCTCTGCAGAGTCATGTGACATTTGTGTTATTCAAATTTGCAACCAAATTGTATCATTTGTTTGATATAAACTTGATATAAATGATTGTTCAAAGAATTAGTGAATGGGAACCTCTGGGAACGACCCTCAGGGATCGAGGTGCTGAACAGAGCTGGCAGCTTTTTAAGGACATTGTCCTCAGGGCACAAGACCTCTTATTTCTCACATTGAAGAAGCTGGGCAAAGAGGGTGGGATATTGGCATGGGTAAGTAAGGACCTCCCGGTCAAACTAAAGTGGAAGAACAAAAATCACAGGCAGTAGAACAAAGGACAGTATGTCCTAGGAAGAATATAGGATGGTATCTAGATGTGTAGGTGTGGGAACAGAAAAACACTGTTGGAGCTGAATTTGTCAGAAGATACAAAAAATACTAAGAAAGGCTTCTGCAGGTTCATTGGACAGGAAAGGACGATTAAAGAAACTGTACCCTCCCTGATAAATAAGACAAACAAGAGAGATGGTGATGATTGATATGGAGAAGGCCAAGGTGTTCAACAATATTTTTTCCTCAGTTTTCAAGGGTAATCTCTCTTCCTACATCTCTCAAGACCCTGAACCTCAAGGCAGAGACTCAGGGAATGAAGCACTTCCCATCGCAAGAGATAGGTTTGAGACTACCTGAAGTACCCGGAGTGCAAGGAGATGCATCCCCGAGTCCTGAGTGAATGGGCTGATGTAGTTGTCAAGCCATTCTTCATTATATTTGAAAAGTAATGGCAGTTAGGCAAAGTCCCCAGTGACCAGAAAAAGGGAAACACCCCACATATTTTTAAAAAGGAAGATCCTGGGAACTACCAACTACTCAGTCTCACATCTGTGCCTGACCATGAAACCAACAGAATACAGAAAGGTGGTTAGAGATAGCCGACATGTCTTCCCCAAGGGCAGATCATGCCTGGCTAATCTCATGACCTGCCACAATGGAATAGCTGCACCAGAGAACAAGTGAAGGACTATAGATGCCATCTACCCAGACTTCTGAAGGCTTTTGATATTATTTTTATGATTGACATATGATGTGTGTTTGATGGATGGACTGTTAGATGGCCAAGGAACTGGCTAGATGGCTATGTCTACCGTTAGCTGCTCAATATTCCTGTAGAAACCAGTAAAGAATGATGTTCCTCAAGGACATTTTTCCTGTAGTGGGACAAATACTGTTTCTTATCTTCATTACTGACATGAACAGTGGGATTTAGTGCATCTTCAGCAAGGCTGCAGATTACACAAAGCTGAACAGTGCAGTTGTTTGACCAGAGGGATGGGATGCCATCCAGAGGGACCTTGACAAGCTTGAAAAGAGAGCTCATGGAACCCTCATGAAGTTCAACAACACTAAGTCCTGCAGATAGAGGCAATCCCCAGTATCAATACAGACCAGAGAATGAATGGATTGAGAACAGCCCTGCAGGAAAGGACTTTAAGATACTGGTGGGTGAAACATTGGACATTAACTGGCAATGTGTTCTTGCAACCCGTGAAGGCGATCACATCCTGGACTGCATCAAAAGAAACGTGGCCAGCAGACTGACAGAGAAGATTCTCCCTGTCAAGGCTGCTCTGGTGATACCTCACATAGAGTATTGCACCTAGCTCTGAGGTCACCAGTACAAGAAGGACATGGAACTGCTATCACAGGACCAGAGGAGGGCCATAAAAGTAGTCAGATGGCTGTGATGTTAAGTACTTGTCTTCCCTGTGATGAAAGGCTGAAAGAGTTGGGGTAGTTCAGCCTGAAGGAGAAAACTCAGGGAGACCTTCTTGTGGCCTTTCAATATCGTGACTTATAAGAAAAATGAAGAGAGATTTTTACCAAGGCCTGTGGTGGCAGAACAAGAGGAAATTGTTTTAAACCAAAGAGGGTAGGTTTAGGCTGCGTATAAAGAAGAAACGTTTATGAGGATGGTGGTGAGGCATGGAAACAGGTTGCCTAGAGAAGTTGCATGTGCCCCAATATTTCATTAGGAGTTCTACTTTTTCATTCTGGAATTTATGATTTACTGTCTTGGGAAGCACAAGACTTGTTTTAATATTCACTTACACTAAATAAGGAAGTACTTCATTAGTATGTGTTTCCTACCTATGACATCTTATCTATGAAAGCAATTTTAAAAGCCTATATTGTATATACGTACATAAAGAAAGAAACTTTTTAGAAGATGCACTATGTTTTCCATGAATACCAATAGCCCATGCTCTGCACAGCTCAGTTCCCAGCTCCCCTCATTGTGTCATGGCTAGCATTTATCTTTCAGTCATGTTTACACTGGAGTGATATAATCTCTACTATTATCACACAACACACGCACACCAAGCATTTATAGTGGTAATGCAGCTCTATGACAACTCAGATGCCAACTTCTTGTCTGCTCATAAGGTGAAATCTGTCATCTTTATTTGGTCCTTCCCCATTAACAATCAGTCTACAGTAAAATGACACCACAGGAAAATGAAAAGTTAATTTGAGGTGATTTAGGATTTATTTTTCTTAAAGTCATGTGTTGAAATTGTTCTTTAAGTGTCCTGGCAGGTCGCAGTCGGGAAATTCACAATAGTGGTGAATGACTTTGTTGTGTTATGTTAATGAAGTGGTTTGCAGGTGGGGGTAGGAGTTTTTCGGGCTGGCGGCAGGGAGATGTGGGACGGGTGGTTGCCAGGAGAGGCTAGTTGCTAGGGCAGAAGGACCAATCAGTGTTTACCTGATGTTTTGACCTTCTTGTCATATATAAACAACGAATAGATGGTGAATAAAGGATTTCATCTGAAATCATATTGATTTATTCGTGAAGTTCATTTGGCCCCCACCACGTTAGTCATATTTCAGTATTTTTCCTTTTTTTGAGGAGGAAAATCTGAGATAGTCAGGATTCCCTCAGAGCTCAGTGAGCCAAGCAAATACAGAAACTCAGTTTCACAAATTGGTTAGAAGAGTACAGTGCTGCAGACTCTGAGCTTGCAAGTGTTCAATGTTTTATTTTTCACTCTCTTGAGCCTCCATAAATAAGATTCTAGAAACCCATTTTCTTCATTTGAAATATTTTAACAGAA
The DNA here is from genome assembly GCA_013389865.1 of Piaya cayana. Taxonomy (NCBI): domain Eukaryota; kingdom Metazoa; phylum Chordata; class Aves; order Cuculiformes; family Coccyzidae; genus Piaya; species Piaya cayana. Next base: position 36,888 of record WAAB01014718.1, on the reverse strand, counting down.
CATTGAACAAAGCATTAGCTCCTCAAAGAGAACAACTGCGTAATATATTTATGGATTCAAAAACTTGTATATGCTCAGATTGTATGGATTCATGTGCTTGAGGAAAAAAAGACCTAATGGATGTAATTTATAGGAAGTATATGAGATTGATATCCTTGTTTATTGAAGGCAATAATCTATTAATAATTGAAATACACTTACGTCCCTATTATTTATACATACTCTACAACATTATTCATATTTATTGTGTGATGGTTTATCAGTATCATCTACACATTTCTACTTATTATGTTTTTACAGGGGTTTTTTTAGGGTTATAGACTGCATTTGCCTCCAACTCAGAAATCCATGGGCAACCATAAATTAAGAAGTTTAATGCAGTGTTTTGGTTTTTCTTAAGAGAGCAGAGTGGTGCAGGTGTGAGAAACCACCAAATCAAAAAAAGGCAAATAAATGTGAAGCAAGGAATCAAAAAATTAAAAATCACACTAGAGAGTCCATGGGGGGGGGGGGGCGAAGAGGAAAATATAGAAAATATACATTCCAGCTCTACATTTACCTTTGGGACAAGATATCTGCACAACTTTCCTCATCTTGCTCAGTTCAAACTGCATGAAAACAGTATAAAAAGACATCAAACTCCTTGTTAGACTATCTGTCTTATGAATATGCTTAAGCAGGATTTATACCAGGCTCTGGAGTAAATGAATTCACATCTGAATTTTCATTCAGATGGAAAATGAGGCAAGGAAAGGTATGTTAACTATCAAATCCTCTTTGACCTAAGACTTTGCAAGACATCAGCAGTTCTGCTTCTAAACTTGATGACAACTAATTTAGACTGAATAGCTAGGTGTCTAACTGCCATAAAAGTATACAGGAAAAAGTGGAGGGATTTTTAAGATCTTTGATAAGCCTAGTCCAGCTGGAAGCTGTGAGTAATCTTACACACAGACTCCAACCAAAGTTTTTTAGCTGCTTTGTCTCAAACACAGCTAAGAGAGCTAAAATGAGCTAAGAGCTTCCTTTTACATAATAACCCAGCAAATAAAGCAGTTACGTAGGTAATGAATGAGTTTCTAGCTCTCCTCTGATGAGGTTCAAGCCATTAAAAAACTCTAACCACCAGACTACAGGTCATCAGAAAACACAGAGGAAAGCAAGGAATGCAGACTGTCATCCGTTTCTCCTAACCACTTAATGAGTACTCTGCCTCCTTCGGTCCCAGAATGTTTCACACATCTCTATACAATCACAAAATATACACAGGAGATGAACTTGTATATAAACACAAAGTTGAGGAGAAAATGTTGAGGACCTGTGCAATCTAAACCTTCGATATTGACGAGTTCTTTAACAGCACTGAGGAAACTCTAACATGTTAAAAGATGGCCCCTATCAACTCCAAAGCCCCTCTTCAAAGAGGTAAGGTTTCACCACATCACTGCTTTCTGCTGTTTCCTATTGACTTGGTCATGATATTGACTTTCTGGAGCACTGTTCTGAAATACACACTGTCCTGAAATACACAATTTCTTTCTAGACTACAAAATGACAAAAGGGCCTTCAGCTCTGGGTTTTATATTCCATTCTCTCACCACACCTTTGACTTCCAGGTGTTCATATTCACTGGTTTGAATTCTCAGTCTTTAGTGGCATCAGGTCAGCTTTTCTATATATTTCCACAGAATATGCCAGAAAAGCATTAAAAAGCCTATCCTTCAATCGCAATCTGTTGTGACCATTACAATAATTACTTTACTACCTAATTTCACACTGATTCAGTTTTTAGCTCACTTATAACTTGCCTTTAATGAGGTGCTGAGTCTTTCAGTCAAAGATAAAAGCTGCACAGAGACCTTTACTCTTCACAGATGTGCTACTTACAGATTTCCCCTTCTCCACTTCCCAGCTGTTAGCCTGCTGGAGGTTGTCACCCTTGCAGAAAAATATGTGTGAATCATGCCTAATCCACTCACCAGCAAACCAGCTGCTTTAATTTAAACAGTTCATATAATAATTTGAATTAACTTGGTTTGTTTGCCTGATCTGGATTTGGGAGTATTTCAGGATCACTTTAACTAGTCACAACCGTAGGAGTAGAAATTTCAAACCAGCCAAGAAAGACATCCAGAGAGAGCAGGCAATTATATGTTCAGCTGAGGCTGGTGCACTCAAAAGAGAACATCTGTCCATAAAATAAAATGTTCTTTCAGAGATAGTAGTACTGAATATTTTCACTACTGAATTACCAGATATTATGACTTTTACCTGAATAAGATGTGAACATATAATTGCATTTTATATCAAATTAGCCATAATAAGCAATCTCTGATCCAATCGCAAGTTAAAGAAGTATAATAAATTATGTTTGATCCAAAAGAAAACTGGCCTGGAAAACCAAAGACAAAATATATTAAAACCACTTTGGGCACGGAAAGTGAGTTAATATTGCTTTGGTGAGTTTTATCACAGCAATGAAGCATTTCTAATTCATGTGCATGTTCTCCAAATCAAATTTACCATCCTGTGGAAGCACAGTTTTGCAGAAGATTATTTTAGTGTGTTTTGGGTTTTGGCTTTTATTGAGGAAGGGGTTCTTTCATGACTTATCATAAAAGAATTGATGCTTCCTGCATTTTTTAAGGGCTCAGAGTTCCACTTCTGTTGGAACAAAGGTAACTCCACAGAACAAACAGGGAAGAGGTGGCCCATGTTTGCTCATGTAACCGTGGAGTCAACAGGATAGATTAGAGTCTCAGTTGTACAAAAATCTGCAACAGTCTTCTTTGTATGAAATGATGTCTTATTTCATAAGTAAACCCATGATAATTAAATGCCTTGACATCACTGGGACCACAAGTGGAGTTACAAGCATCTTAGGCAAAAGGACAACAACCTGACACAACATTCACACCTCAATGCATCTATTGATTCGCTCTGTATGGAAATCTTTGCACATTGCTTTGAATTTTATATTCTTTTGAAATATTCTGACTCACTATCCTCACTCCACCCCCACAAAGTCCAAACCAAGAGTAAATACTACCATTGTTGATGTCTTTGTGAGCTTCACTATTGATCATACCTGACAGTAAGTGAGTGGATTGAGCAAGAATCTCTTTTTGAAATTGCATCTTGAAGATCAAATATTTCAAAACTTCTACTAAGAAAAATAATAATGCTGATTGGGGCAGATGATTGCAGCGAAGACTTAGATTTCCCTTAAGTATTTCTCACCTTAACTATTATGCCTTAACTAACATAGCCAACTGAAGGATGAGCAAAAATCAAAGTGACTGATTCAATCATTCTTGAAGGAGAAAGGAAACCAAATCCAGATTACAATATTTAATTGATGACTATAAAGTTCAAAACCAAAAAAAAAACACCCCAAAATGTCTAGGAAGACCATCTCCTAAACTATGTAGGATAAAAACCCTGGTCCAGTTTTCCAGTTTCAGATTAGAATTTTATCCCAACCTTTGGACCAGATTCTCAGCTATGCTGCAGCTTCTTTAAATACTGAAGATTTTTTAAAAATCATAAAACTCCATTAACCAGCCTACTAAGGATGGTGTTAGACAACAGAAGTAAGCATATGCAAGTCCTACCTTGCAAGTTGTATGGATATGCAAAAATACAGCTTGTCTCTGGTGATCCAGATCTTTTTTTCTCAGTGAGTAGCTCTGTATTTTCTATGATTTGGAGTCTTCAGGGGAGGGATTGGAGCTAGGAGGAGGGACTTGGTATTTCAATAGCAAAGAGGAGAATCACAAAAAGATTCATAGAATTTCCAGCCCCCATCAGCATATGCATCGTGCAGCTACCTTCTTTTTTTACAGCTCAGTCTTAATAATGATCCTCTACCTCAGAACGAACCAGACAGCTCAGAAGCTGTAACAACCCAGCTTTAAAGGCAGCCCATGGCAACAGGGGCTTAGCTATGGAGACTCACTTGGGAGGGCAGGAAGAAAAGATCAAGTGAGATACCAGAGCATAAGTGTGGAATAGGATCTTAATACTATGTAAGTTTCTCTCACAATGTCCATTGTCACTGCAGATCCAGGATGCAGCAATAATCCACTCTCCAGAAGCAGTGCGTAGGGATACAATGGGCACCACTGTTACTGTGTTGTCCTTCCAGTCTTTCAAAATTTGACCTGCCTATTGAACACAGTTGGTTGGGAGTTTCTATCTGAAATGGCTTACGTAAATTATTTTAAAATGTAGACAGTGAAAACTGGCTTGATCACAATCCAGCCAAACAGGCAGGTTTTTATTTTCTCTGGGCTATCCCAGCTAGCTCAGGAGAATGTCTAAGGCATTGGAGCAGCAGTTCCATGGTCATACTGTTATCCTTCAAGGTAGCTGGATCTAAAGAGAGCATCAAGTATAGGTTTTGGGACAATTAGCCTTCTCCCTGTGTCCTGGTTTTGGCTGGCATAATTTTCTTCCTAGTAGCTGGTACTGTGTTGTGTTTTGGATGTAGAATGAGACTGATGCTGAGGGGACACTGCCAGGACAGCTGACCCAAACTGGACAAAGGAATTATTGCATTATGTTCAGTGTATAATAGTAAAGGAGAATGCAGCTTGGGAACCAGCTGGGCATGGGTATATACTTATATATACTTTCATCACTGTTATTGTTGTTGTTATCTTCTTTTTCTGTATTAAACTGTTTTTACCTCAACTAACAAGTTTTATCTTTCTTTTTTTTCATTTCCCAGTTCTCTCTCCCCTTCCACTGTGGGGGCAGTGAGTGAGCAGCTGTGTGGGTGTTTCAGCTGGTTAAAAGTTAAAACCCCGGGAAAGACATAGCCTAGTAAAAAACCTCAGAACATAGATTCTCGAAGGAAATAATTAAAAAAAATCACAACTACACCCTAAATCCCCACAACTATATCCTAAGTAAATTACTTTAATCACTGCTAAATAAAGTTCCTCAATTTCTTCATCATAGTGAAAATTCTGGATTTTTTTTTTTTTTT
>WAAB01014718.1:18512-31701 GCA_013389865.1 Piaya cayana | reverse complement strand
CATTGTTGATGTCTTTGTGAGCTTCACTATTGATCATACCTGACAGTAAGTGAGTGGATTGAGCAAGAATCTCTTTTTGAAATTGCATCTTGAAGATCAAATATTTCAAAACTTCTACTAAGAAAAATAATAATGCTGATTGGGGCAGATGATTGCAGCGAAGACTTAGATTTCCCTTAAGTATTTCTCACCTTAACTATTATGCCTTAACTAACATAGCCAACTGAAGGATGAGCAAAAATCAAAGTGACTGATTCAATCATTCTTGAAGGAGAAAGGAAACCAAATCCAGATTACAATATTTAATTGATGACTATAAAGTTCAAAACCAAAAAAAAAACACCCCAAAATGTCTAGGAAGACCATCTCCTAAACTATGTAGGATAAAAACCCTGGTCCAGTTTTCCAGTTTCAGATTAGAATTTTATCCCAACCTTTGGACCAGATTCTCAGCTATGCTGCAGCTTCTTTAAATACTGAAGATTTTTTAAAAATCATAAAACTCCATTAACCAGCCTACTAAGGATGGTGTTAGACAACAGAAGTAAGCATATGCAAGTCCTACCTTGCAAGTTGTATGGATATGCAAAAATACAGCTTGTCTCTGGTGATCCAGATCTTTTTTTCTCAGTGAGTAGCTCTGTATTTTCTATGATTTGGAGTCTTCAGGGGAGGGATTGGAGCTAGGAGGAGGGACTTGGTATTTCAATAGCAAAGAGGAGAATCACAAAAAGATTCATAGAATTTCCAGCCCCCATCAGCATATGCATCGTGCAGCTACCTTCTTTTTTTACAGCTCAGTCTTAATAATGATCCTCTACCTCAGAACGAACCAGACAGCTCAGAAGCTGTAACAACCCAGCTTTAAAGGCAGCCCATGGCAACAGGGGCTTAGCTATGGAGACTCACTTGGGAGGGCAGGAAGAAAAGATCAAGTGAGATACCAGAGCATAAGTGTGGAATAGGATCTTAATACTATGTAAGTTTCTCTCACAATGTCCATTGTCACTGCAGATCCAGGATGCAGCAATAATCCACTCTCCAGAAGCAGTGCGTAGGGATACAATGGGCACCACTGTTACTGTGTTGTCCTTCCAGTCTTTCAAAATTTGACCTGCCTATTGAACACAGTTGGTTGGGAGTTTCTATCTGAAATGGCTTACGTAAATTATTTTAAAATGTAGACAGTGAAAACTGGCTTGATCACAATCCAGCCAAACAGGCAGGTTTTTATTTTCTCTGGGCTATCCCAGCTAGCTCAGGAGAATGTCTAAGGCATTGGAGCAGCAGTTCCATGGTCATACTGTTATCCTTCAAGGTAGCTGGATCTAAAGAGAGCATCAAGTATAGGTTTTGGGACAATTAGCCTTCTCCCTGTGTCCTGGTTTTGGCTGGCATAATTTTCTTCCTAGTAGCTGGTACTGTGTTGTGTTTTGGATGTAGAATGAGACTGATGCTGAGGGGACACTGCCAGGACAGCTGACCCAAACTGGACAAAGGAATTATTGCATTATGTTCAGTGTATAATAGTAAAGGAGAATGCAGCTTGGGAACCAGCTGGGCATGGGTATATACTTATATATACTTTCATCACTGTTATTGTTGTTGTTATCTTCTTTTTCTGTATTAAACTGTTTTTACCTCAACTAACAAGTTTTATCTTTCTTTTTTTTCATTTCCCAGTTCTCTCTCCCCTTCCACTGTGGGGGCAGTGAGTGAGCAGCTGTGTGGGTGTTTCAGCTGGTTAAAAGTTAAAACCCCGGGAAAGACATAGCCTAGTCAAAAACCTCAGAACATAGATTCTCGAAGGAAATAATTAAAAAAAATCACAACTACACCCTAAATCCCCACAACTATATCCTAAGTAAATTACTTTAATCACTGCTAAATAAAGTTCCTCAATTTCTTCATCATAGTGAAAATTCTGGATTTTTTTTTTTTTTTACATTTTCTAAGCACAGAGAACATTTTTAGAAATTTCCATGGAGGGGAATTTAAGTTTCCAAATGGTTCTGGCACTGAGCAAGATTGCTCTGTGCGTTGCTGTCTTCCTAAATCCTGCCATTACTAGTCATTCCTTTGGGAAAGAAAAGGGACCAAAGCTTTCCTCTCTCTCTCTCCCCAAACACCACACACAGGCATCTTAATATCTCCTGGAGCCATAGTGGTTTCAGCAAATATTTTCGATGGGCCCTGCAACTCATAATTTTTATTAGTTCAACTCCCAACTCCCAGCAGTATTGCTTCACTTAGCATAAATTATTAATTTATTACAGAGCACTTCAAGGGGACAGAGGGATAATTCAGCTGGATAAAGACAGCAGCTTTAACAAGGAGAGTGAGACTCATGTGTAGTGAAAGAGGAAAATTTCTGTTCATAGATTTTCAAATGAAAACAGGTAGAAAAGTGACTCAGCTGGACACAACACTCCCCAGATTCATCCCTAAATTAATTACCCAGTGGATAAGATTATCAGTTGGTAAAAATAAGCCATATTAAATCTATGCTACCTAACTCCAGCAGAGCACATCTTCTAGCATTTGAAGGGGACTGAGCTGGTTTCTTGTGTGATTTTCTTTTACTTCCTGACGTTATTTTTCAGACTAAAAATACAGAATTGTGAGCATCACAAGGAAAGATATACTATAATTGATTTTATTGCACATCCAAAGCTGTGAAAACCACCTCACGAGACCAATGGATGCTCTTCCCTGAAACAAGCAGGAAATGCCTGGCATTTCACAATTTTACCAGAGCAACAGAATGTAGCTTTTCCTGTTTGCACCACAAAGACTTGCATCTGCTGCTCACACATGCAGAAAAGCCTCCTCTCACACATTTCCACAATAAGCAGTGGATTACTTCAGTCATCTGTATTGGCCAGGCACTTCCAAATGTACCACCAGTGGCAGGTCAGCAGTAAGGGGACTGCTTTCACCTGCTCACCTGTTTAAAGATATTTTGCAGCACAAGCAAGTTGCCAAGTGCTTTAGCTGCTTCTGAAACATTGTAGCCCCTTAAAGGCAATATTTTTTGGAGGGTAATGCTGTAGTAACAATCCTACCTTCCCTCTTAGTCAATACAACCCAAATCAATGTTCTCAGCTCTACTGTGATAGATTTGAAATAACTGTTCACTTAATTTTTGTCCTGAGATTGATCAAATAGAGTCAGTGAGACCCCCTGAGGCAGCAGGTCAACAAGAGCCAGGAAAGTGAAATATTTAAAGCAGAATTGTATCCGACTACTGTGACATTAGAATTGAAAAGAGTACATCATGTTCACTCTCTTTCCACTCCTTTTTCTCTGTGATTGTCTTCCCTTTCCTCCCTGCCCCACCAGAAAACGCACACAGCTCACCATAAACTGCCCTGGAAACTACACAGGTAATGGAGTTACTGGTGCAAAAACCCAATGCAAACACTGCCATCAAGTGCTCAACAGACCTGTTTGCAGCGCAGACAAGAATCGTCTGCAACTACGTGCAGAGATGTGGATGTTATTACACAACGTGCATCAGTCGTGAATGTTCGGGTACAAGTCTTTCTGGTAGTGTCAACCAGTTAACAAATCTGAATGCACATTCATCACATTCATTATCCTGGAAACAGCAAAGCTGCATTAGATTTTAAAAAGTGTAGCCAGGATGGGAAATCATTCTCCTCATGGGCTGGCTTTGGTTTCCATAAGACCTATTCCATCTCCTGTCATGCCCCAAAATTAAATTTAAATTCTCTGTCTTGATTCAGCACTTATTTAAGTATGCTGGCAAGGGCTTCAGGGGGAAGCACACTTAAATCACACAGGATTGTGACCAGCACCTTCATGGGCTGGCCTGGATGTGGGTATCTGTCAGCAGATACACCCACCACAGTGCAAGGGGCTCCTGCAATGCCTGGGAGAAACCTGGAGCTCGCCAGTAACTCTCAGGGCATAGTTCATCTGAAAGACCAATTTCTAGGCCTTATCATTGCTTCCCACCCTGCTTGCAAGAGAAGTGAGACCCCTACTATCTGCCTGCCCCTCTGGCTCACTGGCGTTGAACAGCTTTCCCTTACTTAACTTTCAGGCTTTCAAGATAAACTTTTTACTCTTGGCAGGAAAATTGATCCAAATGTACACTAAACAATAAATCCATCTGTATGTATGGCAAGATATTTTTGTTCTGTTATTTGGTCAGGAAATGAGGGCATGTGTATAAATAGACATCTAATAGGAAGAACACTGCTTCCATTTGCCTTGCAGACATCCAGCAAAGCCTTTGACACAGTTTCTCACAGCATTCTGCTACAGAAACTGTCAGCCTCTGGTCTGGACAGGCACACACTCTCCTGGGTAGAAAACTGTTTGGATGACCGGGCCCAGAGAGTGGTGGTAAATGGTGTTAAATCCAGCTGGAGACCAGTCACAAGTGGGGTTCACCAGGGCTCACTGCTAGGTATAGCCCTGTTCAATGTCCTCACCAATAACCTGGATGAAGGCACTGAGTGCACCCTTAGCANCAGGGAAGTTATTCTCCCTCTGTACTCAGCACTGGTGAGACCGCTCCTTGAACACTGTGTGCAGTTCTGGGCCCCTCACCACAAGAAGGATGTTGAGGCTCTGGAGCGAGTCCAGAGAAGAGCAACAAGGCTGGTGAAGGGGCTGGAGAACAGGCCTTATGAGGAGCGGCTGAGAGAGCTGGGGTTGTTTATCCTGGAGAAGAGGAGGCTGAGAGGAGACCTCATTGCTGTCTATAAACTACCTGAAAGGAGGTTATAGAGAGAAGAATAATAGCCTCTTCTCCCTGGTGACAGGGGATGGGACAAGAGAGAATGGCCTCAAGCTCCACAAGAGGAGGTTCAGGCTGGACATCAGAAAAAACTTTTCACAAAAAGGTCATTGGGCATTGGAATATGCTGCCCAGGGAGGTGGTTGATTCACCTTACCTGGAGGTGTTTAAGGGACACGTGGACAGGGTGTTGAGGGACATGGTTTAGTGTTTGATAGGAATGGTTGGACTCGATGATCCAGTGGGTCTCTTCCAACTTGGTAGTTCAATGATTCTATGATTCTATGATCAAAGACAGCTCAAAAGACCTGTACTAAAAGGATACACTGTAGGATAACCAGAGGCTTCCTGCTCTCTGAAAAGCACCACATATATACTTAATTTCGTCACCAACAAATGTTACTCTTCTGCTTAGAATAAGATAATTTATTGAGCTTGTTCCCTCTCCCAGGAAAGAGACCAGGAAGTGCACCTGACCTTTCCAAGTGCTTTACATCAATCACTGCTAGGCTCTGCAAGGTAATCTGCTTCCAGTGTTATTTTTGAATATATTTTAAAATACTTAAGTGTATCACTTTGTAAAATGAATAATCCATCACAAATAATTAGAGCTGCCCCTAGACGAGTTGGATACTCAGTCAGAAACAGATGCATCATACATTTAACTCACTGGTTATCCATGGCCTAGAGAATCAGCTTTTCTGACAGAGGCCCCAGTTTCAATGGTAGGTAGCAATTCCAGAGGGTGTCAATGAGCAGTTAGTTTATGTGAGAAAAGGCCACAAAGGACAACAAGAATGGAAAATAATTCAAAAACTTTTTTTACAGTGATTATATGAAAATGTGCCATTCAGTTTGCTTATGTGCTTATCTTTGTGTGGCACTCACTATTCAACTGGTGTTTGGTAGTTTTCTGGCACACGAGATCTTTTATCTCATTACGTTCTGCACCCGATTCCATATTTAAGTAGAAACTCTTGCTGAGCAACATGGTTACAATTCCTTCATGCTTTTAAGCTAACTCTTCTCTTTTGGTACAAGAGTAAATAATTACATTCTTCACTCTCTGCTTCTTTCAAGCAAGGTATCATTCCTCATACTTACAGAATATGCCCCTGACCCACCCAACTGTGATTTGTTTGTGTATACAGTTCAGGATTGGAAACGGAGCCTGGAAGGATTTGAGTTTAACTATTTTTACAGTACTTTCATTCCTCAGCTAATTCTTGTAAAGGTCTTATTTATTCACCAGTAACCCTCAAAGATCCCCAGACCCATGCAGGACAAAACACTTGGAATTTAAATACATACAGAGAAACAGCAACTTGTAGTGAGATATTCCAAAATTAAAAGCAAATATTTAAGTATGTAAGTATGCAAGCATGCATATAAGTATGGCCTGAAGAAGACTAAAGTGAACAAAACACTTCTCTATCTAGTTTTGTGCAGTGTTTATCAGTAAATTACAGAAGTCTTGCAGTGTAAGGTATATCAACACAGAGTGACTAATGCTTTTGCAATGATTCTGTATGTCATCAGTCCTTGGATCTAGGTGGCATAAATTAGCTATCCAGAGCTCTGTTGTTGAAAATGGTAGGAGAAAATATGCACTAGTAATATGATTTAGTGGAATAGATAATGTTTTTCTCTGTCAGAAACATAAGGAAATATTGTCTTCAGGTTATGTTGTCTTAGTTTTATGAGTATGCTTTTTTGTCTAGCAGTATATTTAAGAAGTTCATTAAGGTCATTAGGTCAGCAAGTTCTTAGCTGAAAGTGTACTTCTAAACTATCAGTCTATGCATCCTGCAGTATGGGTATAATGTATACTGTGTAATGCAGTATAATAAACATGCAAGGTAGGAGCTTTGGATTTTTTTGAACTACAGTTAAACAAGATCTGCAAAAAAAGGGACAGCAGATATAAACTCTTCACTAACAGGTTAGATGTGTCAACATGGGAACTGTTGGCTGAAGTAGAAATCCTTTGGGTGATTGTGGTATTGGTTGTCCAAACCCATTTACATCCTGTTAAATTCTTTACCTTGACAGACAAGCCATATTTTTGTGCTTACTGGAAATTAAACGTGTACTCTGAAGTCCTTAGTGTGGAGATGGGGTTGCAGCTACTTATACTAAACAGTGCTTGGAATAGGTATTCTTTAATTTTAGACATAAATCTTGGCTATTGCAAAACTAGTTTAACTATTTTCCAGACAAAGAAAACTTAGTACTGGGGAGGGGTGAAATGATTCTGCTGGGATGACCAAGGACATCTCCAAGCACCAATATAGGGTTCATTTCAACTGGAAAAACAGGTCTGGGCAATACTATTGCAATGCTGAGGCAACCTCGGGCTTCCCCAAACTGTGCTCTAGGCCAAACCCTTCCTCAAAGCTTTCGGAGATGGTAACAGCTTTAGCAGAGTTAATAGCAGTATGTTAAGAATGGTGTTTAGCCATTGTTGCCATCTTCATCGTCTTAGCTACACAAAGGCGCTCGGGCTCTCTCTCTCCAGCAGCTTAAAAAACACGCTGAGTGCAAGTGTTGCCCTTGGCTGGTGTAGTATTTCACAACCCAAGGAATTCTTTTCTCTTCTGAAGAATATTTTATTTCAGTTTCTGCATCTGGTCAATAAATGTGAAATATACGGTTACAGAAAGTACCAAAGGATGCTTAATTGTTTACGTATTTCAATGAATGGACTTCCTGATATTCAAAGAAGAGGGTTCTTTCTTTCTTTGAAAGGGTTTTGATGTTCCTATTTCTTTCAGGTTACAGAGAGGTGACCTTTCATAGAAACACACTGAGTGACCCATTGCATCAAGCAGAAAGACGCTATATCATACCCAATACACCTAGGGAACCTGCATAGGGGAAGAGATTCAACCCAGTCACTTGAAGTTAATAGGTTATATTCAAGCTCATTTGTCTTCTAGAGTTGCTCTTTCATACCTAGCTTGGCTTTGAAGTTTTATTCTTGCTGTAGACCTATGTAATATTTATTCAAAATTACAATGTGTGTGCTTGCCCTGTTTCAAAGCATTTCATTCCACCAAACTTGAGAAATGTAATTAAAGTAGTATTGTGTACAAGTAGTGTATTTTCCAACCCCTCAGAACAGTGCCAGTATCAGCCAAGCAAAAGAAAACCAACCCAACAACAAAACATACGAAGATGTTCACCCCAAAAAAAGCCTGGTATTAGTATAGTCCTTTAGCCTGATTAGTTCTGCTTGCTTTACTCCCTTTTGAAAGTGTACACACATCCTTGGATAGGCCTTGTAATGCATACCAGATAAAATATACTTCCATTACTGGTATAATAGATATGAAAGGTACTTCAGGTAGCATGCACTCCAATCCTCTTCCTCTGAGTCTGGAGAAATGGAAGCTGGGGGTACTGGTCAGAACAATGAGTTAGGACACAATCTTTAGCTCTGTTATTTTGAAAATATAAGCCTACTGAACATTATATCTCTCAACAGTGCTGCTGGTTTTCAAATCCAGGTAATGTGGACTGCAGGCTATTTTGCAATTCTGTGCAAAAATGTTTAATCTCACTTTGATGGTGACTGCCCAGGGACTACAGACAGCAAAGTACTATAAGTAGCATAAGCCACACTAGTTGTGATTTTTACAGCAGTGAAGCTTTGTTGCCTGTGTAATGAGTGACTCCACAGGGAAACACACTGAGCACGGTATATTCACACTGCTTCTAAATTACCCTAGGTCCCAGTAATATCCATGAGTGATTTACCGTTAAACTTAAGGAGTGTAAGCACAGAGGTTTTTTGTGATGTCCTCTTCATTACTCGTCAAGTGTGGATTCCCACTGGCTGGTTTAAGTTCCTGCTTATAAATGCCCTCCTGCAGCTCCAAGCTCCAGAAACACTGTTAAGTGCATCAGGGAAGCAACAGTCACACAGATAAATAAGTGTTGTGTTATGTGTGCAGGTTTTCATTGTTGATAGACATCTAAATACTTTCAGGACTTTTGGTCAAGTTCTTCACATTTCCAACTGATAACTGTCCTCTTTTCAGTCTTTTTGAAGTACATAATCATGAGAAAAACATTTAATTGTGCTGCTGGAAGGTAACAATGAGTCCCACATATACTGCACTAGCAGTTCAAAGCAGGACACTACTATTTACTTATGTAGAAAACTCTTCAGAAAGTAGGTAAATATCATTGTTTAGGTTATAACAGGAACAAATCTGTCATAACAAATACTGAAATATTAAAAATTTGTCAAAACTTGTCAGATTCTGACCACACTTCTAAACAAGTAGAAATAATCGACATTGTTTTATAGCAGAAAAGATTGCTTCAGGAGACAGACTTTCGGAGCTGTACAGAGATTTGCAGACAGAATTCTAGTTACATAAACAATTTATTATATTTGCCTAGATAGGATGATGTTCCTGTGGGGAGCAGAATCTTTCAGTCACTGCGCAGATGGTGCAGGACTCTTGATTGCAAGTGTTGCACGGCTTCTTAATTGGATCATATGAAACTTCTTGAACTGTATTTGAGCTTAATTTTTATAGCCCTAGTGATCCTATTAGGATTACAAGTGTCCTGCTCAGTCCTGTTAGCACACCAGCAAGTGCATGATCCATTGTCATAGGCTATTTTAAAGTACCTACAAAACATATCCTAACTCTCCTAGCTCTGCACAAAGGATTATCTATCCCACCTGTGCAGGAACAGTTTCAACTGACCGTTCAAACTCTTATCTATGCACATTTCGGTTAACACCTTTCCCTGCAGCTGGAACTTCCCCAGGGGGTAGCACCCAGGAAGAGTCAGTTTCTCCACGGAGTGGTAATCTACACATCTAAATACGATCACAGTGTTATCAGCTGGTCTCAGCCCCGCAGGAGCTGCCAGACCGGCTGGGAATGCTGCATAGGGAGACATCCAGTACCGATTAGGCAGTTGCTTCGAGGCAAAGCAAGCTAGGAATTCAGTCGAAGGATTTGTCCCAAATGAGTCCACTCCCTCCTCTGTATAGAGACAAGCTAGGGAGTTGCTGCCAGTAAGCACTCTAGGCATGCACATTTGTAGACACAGCGCTTGCACATGCCAGCCACACCAGAAAAAAAAAAAAACACAAAAAGAACTTGAATTTCCTCCTTATATCACAATTATAAATTAATTTCCATGCTTTTGCCACACTTTCTTTGACAGAATGCATAATAGGTATGCATTACTGAGCAGCTCAGAGGTCTGATCTTCACAACAGTGGTGACGTGCTACCTCATTGACCCTCAGTAGCATTTGAACCCACCGAACAGAAAGGCAAAACTATTACAAAGTAAAAATCAACTGAGTCTGCACCCATGCCCAAAGTAAAATGGCATCCTCCATGGCTTTAAATTGGAAATGGCTTTAAATTGGAAGGGAGAAGATTTAGATTAAACATTAAGAAGAAATTCTTCACAATGCAATTTTTGGAAGCAGGATTTTGAAAGAATGTCAAAGTCCTTACAATACACCGGTTCTGCCAGTAAGCAAACATAGGCTTGATAAAGATGGGGATCCTGAATATAGATTTGTTCAAGATTTACAAGACATAAATAACATGCAATAGCACTGCACCCTGTAGTACATGATCCCAATCTAATTTTGACACAACTCCCAGGCTGGGGCTTTTACTGTACTAGATCTAACTGTTACTTTCTTCAGTATACTCATTGTGGAAAAAAAAAAATTGCATTCATATGGAAAGGGAAACAGCTAACCTGGACTAGGATGCCATGGGGGTTTACAAGCTTGCTGGCAATTTTTTCTCAGATTTTAAAGTATGACTTGAGAGATTTAAGTTTTCTGAGTAAATCAGTATTGGTTCAATATGTAGATGATTTTTTATTGGTAAACCAAACTGAAGGTGATTATATAAGAGACACTGAATATTTGTGTGTTCAATTGGTTAAAAAAGGACAATTTTGTAAACAAGAGGTGAAATATTTGGGTTTTTTTCCTAAAACCTGTGAAGCAGGAGGTGCACCCTGAGAGAGGAAAAGCAATGCAAGAAATAACAAGACCAGTGACTAAAAAACAATTAAGGGGATTTTTAGGACAAGTAGTGCTCTGCCATCTCTGGATCCCAGGATTTAGTAAAATGGCCAGATGCAGTGAGGCTACTCTGAATAAAGAGGTTGATCCAATTGCTTAAGGGACAGAAAGAGAAAAGGCTTTTAGAACATCAAAAGCAACACTTTTGTCTGCCCCAGCATTAGGAATTCCTGACTATTCAAAACCTTTCAAATTATTTTGTGGTAGGACAAAAGGCACAGCAAATGGAGTGTTGGTCCAAACTTTGGGGTGGCAAGAGAGACCAATTGTGTATTTTTCTTCCACCTTAGACCCAGTAATAAAAGGAACTCATTTTTGTATTTGAGCTATAGCTACTGCTGTTGAAATGGTGGAAAAAAAACATAACAAAATAACAAAAAAAGAACAGCTCTGAACATTCACTAACAGTTTGCGTACACCATGAAGTAAAAAATTTTGATAAAGCAATAGGCAGAGAAGGTTTTATCTACACAAAGAGCAAATAAATGTGAAATAATCTTTCATTGGCTGATAATCTGAAACTGGAAAGGTGCAACACTTTGAATCCAGCTGCTTTGATACCCCTACCATCAGGCGGTGAAAAGGACACTCAAGATTGTACTCAGCTTGTAACTGACACCAATAGGCTATGAGGTGACCTGAAAGATCAACTCATAGACAACCCTGACTTGAACATCACTGTAACTACAGAAACACAAGTATTACTAGTGGGACCCTTACCTGCTGCCCTGGATGCTCAGAAAGCAGAGATTGTTACTCTCACTGAAGCAGCAAAATATTGTGAGAATTGGTTGATGGGTTTTGCTGCAGCTGTTTTGTGTGCATTTGTGATATGGATCTGTCTCGTGTTGGGAGATGTTGTGTGGACAATCTTCAGACATAATTGGATAACCTAAATGAATATTATTTGAGAACTTACACCATTCTTTGTCTAAAACTAGTATGCAAATCCTGGCCAGCTTGCAGTAAGGATGGAAGTGATTGTAACAGGAATTTAGCTTGCTTACTAGTTGAAACAAGGCAGACTTGAATTCATCAAGAGTAGACAATGAGGAAGGAGATGGGTGATCTCAAAATCTGTACCAATACACATGTTCAACCAGTATAAAACTCCTGTGACCAGTCTTTGCAGTATGCCTTTTTAGAAGGGCATCCAATTCAGCACTGAATTGTAAAATAAAAATATTATTATCTTTGCTTTGAAGACTGTCCTTTTTCATATTTTAGAAGTGAAAGAGTGTTTCTCACAATATGCAATTGTGAAGAATGTCAATATCTGCACAGACTCAAAATATGCCTTTAGGGTGAGCCATGCAACAGAAACTCTTTGAAATGAAAGAGGTTTTTTAACCTTTGAGGGGAAGACCATTGTTTGTGTGAAACAAATCAAGAAATTGTTGTAGGCAGTCCCAAAATTTCTGCCATGTATATAAAGGCACATACCCAGGGAAAGGATATATTTTTGAAGGGAAACTTGCTTGCTGATCTAGCTGCCAAAGCTGCATCTAGACAATTAATACCCAGCATGTCTATAATATAACCTGAAGTAACATTGAATCTACCCAGCATGGAAAAGTTGTATGAAGATCTTTCAGAAGAGGAAAAGAATCAGCTACACAGCAGGAAGAACAACAGATACTGAATCATAAGCTGCTTCTTCCAAAAAGGTATTTATTGCTGATTATGCAGTGGCATCATGACAAAATTCATGGGGGACCAGAGAATCTAGCACTTCGAATTCAGAGACTTTGGACAGCTCAAGAAATTTATGCCACAGCAAAAGGAACCTGTGAAGGGTGCAAGCTGTGTAAGCAGTATGCATTGATCAGAATAAAACCTCCTGTGGTGAAGAGACCACCAGCCACCTTTCTTTTTCAAAATCTCCAAACTGACTATGTGGATATGCCAAAATCCATGGGGTATGCTGAGTGTTCATGATAGCTGATCAGTTATCAGGGTGGGTGGAAGCATTTCCTACTAGGAAGAATGATTCCAAAGCAGTAGTAAAAATGTTATTAAAAGAAATAATCCCTAGATATGGGATTCCAGAAGTGATTAATTTTGATCAAGGAAGTCATTTTCACAGAATCACAGAACCACAGAATCACTGGGTTGGAAGAGACCCATCGGATCATTGAGTCCAACCATTCCCACAAAACACTAAACCATGTCCCTCAGGACCCCGTCCACCCGTAACTTAAACACCTCCAGGGAAGGCGAATCAACCACCTCCCTGGGCAGCATATTCCAATGCCTAATGACCCTTTCCATAAAAAACTTCCTCCTAATCTCTAGCCTAAACCTCCCCTGGCGGAGCTTGAGGCCATTCCCCCTTGT
>WAAB01014718.1:1161-18405 GCA_013389865.1 Piaya cayana | reverse complement strand
TCCCAGTCTGTAGCTCTGCATAGGGTTGTTGTGCCTCAAGTGCAGGACTCGGCATTTGGCCATGTTAAACCTCATGCCATTAGACTCAGCCCAACGGTCCAGTCTGTTCAGATCCCTTTGCAGAGCCTCCCTACCTTCTAGCAGATTGACACTTCCACCCAGCTTAGTGTCATCTGCAAACTTGCTAAGGGTGCACTCAATGCCTTCATCCAGGTCATTGATGAAGACATTGAACAGGGCTGGAAACACAATCACACCATCGCATCCACAATATTAGTCCAACTTTATAATGCAACAAATACAAAAGGATGACACTTCTTGGGGTTTTACTGAATTTTTTTGGCGGTTGACCTCTTAGTTTCCGGACTTAGCTACCTGGTTGAAGAAGTTACTTGTAATTGGATTGGTGATAATACTGATTATAGTTTGTATGACTGTATTTGTACAATGTTGTATTATTTGTTATAATAAGATGATTAATAAGGTGCAGCAATATCTGTGGTTCTATTAAATGAGGAATCACAGGGATACCATGAAAAAAAACAAAAAGAGGGAGTTGTTAAGGATAAATAGAGCATTGTGCTAAGAGTACAACCAGAACCAGTGTTAGGAAAGTAATCTTTGTGGCAATTATAAGAACATTGTTCAATTATGCATAGCCTTTTCTATGGCTAGTTTAAAGCCCGGTCCAGCTGAATGAACAGGTTGTGCAAGGAATGTCAGACCTAGAGTAAGTATTNAGACATTGAACAGGGCTGGAAACACAATCACACCATCGCATCCACAATATTAGTCCAACTTTATAATGCAACAAATACAAAAGGATGACACTTCTTGGGGTTTTACTGAATTTTTTTGGCGGTTGACCTCTTAGTTTCCGGACTTAGCTACCTGGTTGAAGAAGTTACTTGTAATTGGATTGGTGATAATACTGATTATAGTTTGTATGACTGTATTTGTACAATGTTGTATTATTTGTTATAATAAGATGATTAATAAGGTGCAGCAATATCTGTGGTTCTATTAAATGAGGAATCACAGGGATACCATGAAAAAAAACAAAAAGAGGGAGTTGTTAAGGATAAATAGAGCATTGTGCTAAGAGTACAACCAGAACCAGTGTTAGGAAAGTAATCTTTGTGGCAATTATAAGAACATTGTTCAATTATGCATAGCCTTTTCTATGGCTAGTTTAAAGCCCGGTCCAGCTGAATGAACAGGTTGTGCAAGGAATGTCAGACCTAGAGTAAGTATTAGGTTTAATGATAATTAATGATTAAAAGGTTAAACTACTTTGATTATAGGCATAGATTAAATATAAATATAAGTTAGTGGAACTGCTTGAGGTTTTCTTTAAAGTTTTAAAGATTAAACAGAAATGTCTCAAAGAAGATAAGCCATTTTTATTACTGGAGGAGAAATATGAAGCATCACTTTTGAGGGAGAAATGAAACCAGACAGCAGAGGTGAATTATCAAGGTGGAATTGAGAGTGACTTCAAAGAAGAGTAATGAACAACAGAGAACTGAGAGCTCATGGAAAAACATCAAGAAATTTTCAAAGAAGAAAAAAAATATATACCTATTGTACCAGTGAAGCAGAATGTAAATATTTGCTGATTTTGTGTGGGCTTTGCCACTCCCTGAGGTGGTGGTCCAACTCTGAGTTGTTAATAAAGCAAGCCTAGAGTTACCCAGTCTATTGAAAAATCCTTTAACACTCTGCCCATGGTAGGGAGGGTTGGAATTAAATGACCTTTAAGGCCCCTTCCAGTCCAAACCATTCTATGACTTTATGAAGCAGATTGACACAAATGTCCCACTAAAACCAGTTGTCTTTACATCATCTATAGGTTATCTTCAGAAGTAGTGTTGGAAAGAACTAAACAAACAAAAGTCTAAAACAACCAAACCCACTGCCCAAAGGAAATATGATATGCTAACATTTCAGCTAATCTTTGCATGTGGTGTTAGCTATATTTCTATGTATGAATGGTTAGCAGGAACAGTCCAAGTGACAGATAACCAATAAGTATACTGATCAGATTGAGAAAGTTATATCCAAATATCATCTATTGATGAAGATATTTTAGATTAATAAGACATTTAAAAAAAACAGCCTTGTAAGCGTAATTGCATTTCTCTGTCTTTGAGCTTGTGTTTACACAGGGGTTCCCAGCTGCAGGTGGACAAACCCTTTCTCAAGAATATCACGAACCAAAATAAGATTTCTACCTTAATTAAGTTATTTTCCTAGTAGCATTCTTCAAAATAATCCTTGCTGTTACCTTGCTGTTATAAAGTATATACATATCTTCTTTTATTTGGATTTTGGTTTTTGATATTTTATTCTCATTCTGTATTCACATGAACGTTCTACAGAAGCATCTATGTGGTGGTGTTTTCTTTTACCTAGTCTATGTGGCATGATCAAGATGTCACACTAAATCGTTTTCTCTGTTTCTCTGAAGGTTTGCTCCTTTTAGGATGATCTCTTAGAACGCTCCTTAAGTTGCTGCTAATGTCTGAGGGTCATCAGCTCTAGGATTCCTGCTGTTCAGTCTTACACGGGTATTTGTCACAAGGTAAAACATAATAGCCCTCAAAGGCCCTTAACTTTCTTCCAAGAAGTCTTTCCTCCCTAGTTCATTGAGTCTGTTAATCATGAAGTCCTTTTACATTAATGTTTCCCTCCTATCAAGGGGCAAATTTTCTCAAGCTGAGAAGCATGAAAAAGGTTCATTTCTACTGCCACGGAAAACCGAGGAAGTGAATAATTTTCTCAGCAGTTAGTCTGATCAAATGTTCACACAGATTACAAAGGCATCTCGAAGACAGAGTTGGGAGCCAGAGTAGGAGCAGGAGATTTACTGGGCAAGTGGCTGGGACTAGTATAGATAAAACACTGAATCTGCAGCAGAAACTGGGAGAGAAGAAGGCAGCAGCTGGCCACTCAGCTACATTGTAACTGTGAGAGTAGTATATTTTCCTAAAGTCCATCTGATGGGAAGTTAAAATTATTCTGAAAACGTTGATGTTCTCTCTCCCCAACCCCCATAATTTATCTCCAACGTGTGTTATGTAAGAATTCAAAGCACTCCAGACAGGCTAGATGTCATGTCAGATGCTCTGGACTGTCCAGCCTTTACTCTTCCCCTACACTTCCATTAGCTTACTTAATTTAAAAAGAAAAAAGTTCAATAATTTCTTTTCTGTCCTAGCAAAAAATTTCTGAGTAATTCTGACCCTGACCAAACCAGTATAAACTGCTGTGTATTATGCAGTGTCTGTACTAATACTTAATCCGATCTTGGGAACTGGTGAACAATGAAGTCCTTTCCTTCTGTAATATTTGAAGAACAGAACAAAAAGAAAAGGCAATGAACTCTGCAGAAACCTGTCATGTGGCCAGTACTTCAGGAGCCAAAAAAAGATGGGAGATCAAGATAATCCTGATTTTTAACCTCATAGCGAAACTTCAGAGAGGGGTAGGCACCAAAAATAGGAAATACAGGTGTATAAGTTCATTGTGTAAATAGCTGCTACTCATAACCATCAGCATACATGTTATGTGGATCACTCCCCCATGTACTGACACACGGAATCAAGACTCCATAACTTATAAAGTTATAAAGTAGGTATGTTTATTCAGCGCTGAAAGGCACGGGAGAATCATTTCTCCAAAACAACATGCATGCCTATCATGGCAACTCATCTTGGCTTTATACAGTGAACTGATACATATTCTAAAACCGCCCATACATAGGCATAAACTTTGCTCATTTCTTATTATAATGAGTTTGAGAAGAGACCTCTTCATGTTTTCTGCCTGTGAAAGATTTTCCCAGGGATGGGGCAGTGGTCTTAACTTCCTTCTGCATCCCTGCTCTCAGGAATCCAGTTGCCCTTATCAATGGTGTTTCCACTCTTATCACAGGTCCAGATGACTTGTCCTGCTTATCAGAAATCTTTTAACAACAGGCCCCCTTCCTACATAAATCTTATAGAAATATGTTGTTTTAGCTAAACAATTGTCATACTATGTATTCTTTAAGTATGAGCAGTTTCTATTCCGGTATCCTTCAAGTGTCAGTTGCTTCAGCTAAATTATTACTATTTTGTTTACCCTTTAGTGTTAGTGCTTATCTCAAGCTGCGAAACAACGGCTATCCTGTTAGCACTTACCTGAGCTCCAAATCAGTATCCAGTACTGAATTAAAAGGATGCCTTGCTTCTTAAGATCACAATTTTCTTTCCTGATTTCCATGACAGAGGGAACAGAGAAGTTTGATCAAAACTAATGCCTTATGAGGTATACAAAACATACGTTTGTACAAAAAGAATGGCTGCAAAAACATTTACTGTTTCCTTAATAGCACTTACTGTCACCTTGTACAGATGTAAAAGATTTGTTTTTAATGCAGATTCAGGGGTTTGTGTCCACATTTCCTCAAACTTGGCACCATTTTGATTTTTTCAAAACTCTTTTTATCTTAGTAAGCTGCTTTTCTCCTCAGAATGGATGACCAGTAGCTGGGAATTTGGAAAAAAATACAAACAACCTTCTCCTTTGATAAAATTGTGTCCCAAAATCATATTTTCCAAGAAATTGTGTGTTGAGGGATGATTTTTCAACACATAAATTTGTGTTTCATTCTGAGAAGACAGTAATCTCTTCCTCTTGTCCTTTATTCTTACAATACTGTGGAGTTTAAACCTGATGAAAATGCTTCTAAAAACAAAATAGGTCATAGTGTGAAGACCTGCAGCTTGAAGAATATAGACATTAATGAAGAATATTCCAATTTTTTTTTTTAATACAGAAAGTGCTTTTCTCACTTCGGTAAATCAGTAGAGGTACACACCAAGAGTAGTCAGTAGAGCAGGACTGTCTACATAAATGTCAGCATAAAAAGGAAAAAGTAAAGCTACTGTTCTATTTGCCAATCATTTGTGAATTATAACCATGCTTTTCTGTTACTGACTTTTCCTTTGAGGAGCAAAAATTGGGCAATAATATAGAATAATCTTCAAAATACTTGTCCCTCTACAGTTTCAATCTAACTCGCTCTTCCCACAACGCATCTTCTGGCTTTGGTTTTGGGTTTTTTTCCCAGCTTTCATCACAGAGATCTCAGTAGCTCTAGCAAAAATTTGTGTATAAAAACACAGTCACTGACTGCCAGAATAACAGCATCTCTGGAAAATCTACCTTCATTTAATCAGGACTGAAGCTGCTCCACCTAAATCATGGTCTGGACTGTTTTCTTCTTTGTTTGAAGTCACAGATTACCCAGGTATTTGAGAGATTGTTGTAAGACTTTATTATCTCAAAGTTTTTGATTTTTTTTACCAAAATGTTCCAGAAAATGCAGCCAAGTAAAATTAGTGAGACTATACATACTCAATATGACCACTTAAATATGTAAAACTTATGAATTTTTGAACAATTGCACAAGTCCTAACTACAAACTCTCATCCTGTGGCTTATTTGCTGTAATATTCTTTTTTTTTTTTACTGCTTAGAACTCTGTGTATATTCCATGGGAAAAACTGATATCTAGTGTCAGCCCAAAATTACCACTGCCTGTAAGATTCCCATTTATACCAACTTGTATTACTTTGTGCTACAGGTAGGAACACTTTTCTGTATCACAAAACATAGAGCTCAGCTCAGAGCCTTTCCTGCCAGCTAGACTTCTGGTTTCCTTTATCTGCATTATGAAGAAAAACACTTTGAGGAGGTGATGTTCAAGTGTTCTGCTTCTTTAATAAAATTCTAGGAAATGACTGAAAACACCTCTCATGTTTTGAGGAAAGGATCCAAGAAAATAACCCTTCTAAACAAAACTTTTTCTAAAAAAGTTCGTTTCTCGCTTTTATTAAGTTTCTGTATTTCAGTCATTGGGTGAAAAAAAAGTGGTTCATTGTGCTAGCTGCCTGCAAAGTTGAAAGATGCAAAATACCTTGAAATTCAATTTTGCTTAGTCATTATCAAAAAGTAGTTTTGTGTACTTATTGTGCTATTGTGTTCCTTTTCCAGATTGCTGTTTTAGTACAATATAATGTTTCCTTTCCTAGTTTCTCAGGCCTGGTAACCAAAACAGCAGTGTCCTTTCAAAAAATTCATAAACTTCTACAGTTAAAAATGGAAGTGAAAAGTACTTAGGAGAATTATATTTATGTCTTCAAAGGAGAATGAACTTCCTCTATGTATTATAATTCCTACTAAGAAAAATATAAATCTCATTTACAGATGAAACTGATACCAAAAACTCCAGCAAATAAAACTCACTGAGTTGTTTAGGAGTTTTGGAAAGCAAGCACCCTTCACCAGGCCTGGGCAACATGCAGGAGTGATCTCCATCCATCACTTGCAGCAAGACAAAAGCTGGTTACAGAAGAGATTTCTCAATGCACATTCTATTGCTTTCCAAGGTCTCTTACTTTCTTACTGTGAAACTTTGCAACAGTCAAAACTCTTGCTAATTCGGAGCTGGCTCAGCTCTCTGCTTGACCTTGCCTTTGAGATAAGGGAACACTGCAAACTGGTGATTGTAGAAGAGACATTTGTTCAGCACAGATCACACTTCACACAAGATGTTATCACCTTCAAAAATGAACAGTGTCTGAAGAAACACAGTTTTAAAGTAAACAGGCTATCAGAGGGACATTCTGTCTAGCTTTCAAAGAACACAATTACTTAGACGAATCTTTACTTTAGCTTAAAACACAATATTCCACTTTTTGTAATAGTTACTACTTCTTGTATCAAATCCTTCCTTTTCTTTTTAGACCTTTTATTCTCATCTAAAGGTCCACAACACCCTTCTTCCCACAGGATAACAAGCAAAGCAGAATAACATCAATGTAGTTTGCCTACATCTATCCTAGAAATGTGATCCATTTTCAAAATTATGTATTTTTCAAAACTTAATGCTACGAAGACTATCCCTATTATGACAGTGATTAACTCTAAAGTTTGTGACAAGGAAGCCAGCCATCCAGTCAGCTACACTCCATCTATATGAGTTAAAAATTTATTCAGCCAATTGTTTTCTGCATCCTCTCTCTCAGATCCTGAGCTTGTCAGGCAACAGTTTAAATTTCTTCTATCTGCTTATTAAGATCTTCCATTACATTTGGGATATGGTTGGAACAATAATCTGTGTCCGATTTCAGATCCCCAAAGACTCCATGCTCTTTGGCCAGCTATAAGTCTGAAACCAGATAATGTTTTAATACTGCCTTTCTATTAGCCTGTACCTGCTGACTAATCAATTCAAATCCTTTGGCAACCAAACTAGCCAGAGTTTCCACTTGCCAGGTAGAGATTTTCCATTAGAATACAATTTTCCAGTGCAGTCAATCCCCATCCGACCTCAGTGGATGTGCTTGGCCCTTGCTAATTATCTTCATCATTGGATCTTTTGGTTTTTCCCCCAATAATGAGGGTTTATAAGGCTTCATTTCACTTCCAGATAGGGCACAGTGTCAGAAGGCATAGGGTTACAGGTGTATTTTCTTCAGTAAAAGACAATCTGGAAGTCCAAAGCACACTTACCAATGCTGATACACTGTACCCAAGGGCTGGCACTTCAGTGTGTGACCAACAGGAAGTGTTGGTACAGATTTCTCAAAATCCTCATGTTCTATTTATAATAAAGGGAAGGCTGTTGTTACTACATCTGTCTCTGGCAAACTTACCCGTGAGTTTCTGTATACAACTCCAGGACATCTTAGGGTAATCAAATTTATCTTTTTTTTCCTAACTAAAGTACCACTTCAGGGGAGAAATGTATCTGCAATCTCCTTGTAACTTTTTATCCCAAATGCTAGAGTGTTTTCTCCAGATATCACATTCTGACAATTCAGTCACATCACTGCTGCAGTTGGTAACATATAGGGTCATTAATCCAGCAGCAACTTGTGTCTCGCCGTATCCTGCAATCAATCTAAGAAATGGACCTCTTTGTGCAAAGAATGTTAGTACGATAGCCAAAAGCAGTCCTGCTACTTCCCAGCCTCCAAAGTGTTGCATCCTGCAGTACATCACTCCCTCTTTGTATGCACTGGTTTTCACTATCTAAATCATAGCTCCCATTAGCCTGCTTTAGGACTTTGGTGACATTATCCAATTTTTGAAGATCCATAAGACTTAGCGGAATAATTCCCAAGGGTGTGGGGTCTGAGGTGGATGAGGTGGAATGTGGCATGGGGAGGCAGGCTGTCATGCTAGAGCTATTCATTTTACCAAAAGCTTTTATCACCTCCAATATGCTGTTGTCATTCCAATCCACTCCTTTACCCAAAATTATAGTTGTAATGACAGTCATTTGAAACATAACCACAAAATTCATCATGATCTAATTCTTTGAATCCCTATCTTTAGTGGGTTGCCTGAGTCCCACTGTATTTTCCACTCAGGCATCAGTACCCACTCAGTTCCCAAGTGGTGAGCAGTTGGGGATTGTCATTCTGTGGTCCATGAAGCAGGAACCTTCTTAATCTCTGAATAATGAATCCATGGTCCTTTTTCAGCTACCTTCATGGCTGTGTATGTAGTTAAAAGTACCTGATATGGTCCTTTCCGCTTAGATTTAATGGTTATGCATCCCAGGGCTTGATATGCACACAGTCTCCAGACTGGAAAAGGTGTGCTGGTGTATCAAGCTCTAAGGATTTCTTAACTNGTGGCATGGGGAGGCAGGCTGTCATGCTAGAGCTATTCATTTTACCAAAAGCTTTTATCACCTCCAATATGCTGTTGTCATTCCAATCCACTCCTTTACCCAAAATTATAGTTGTAATGACAGTCATTTGAAACATAACCACAAAATTCATCATGATCTAATTCTTTGAATCCCTATCTTTAGTGGGTTGCCTGAGTCCCACTGTATTTTCCACTCAGGCATCAGTACCCACTCAGTTCCCAAGTGGTGAGCAGTTGGGGATTGTCATTCTGTGGTCCATGAAGCAGGAACCTTCTTAATCTCTGAATAATGAATCCATGGTCCTTTTTCAGCTACCTTCATGGCTGTGTATGTAGTTAAAAGTACCTGATATGGTCCTTTCCGCTTAGATTTAATGGTTATGCATCCCAGGGCTTGATATGCACACAGTCTCCAGACTGGAAAAGGTGTGCTGGTGTATCAAGCTCTAAGGATTTCTTAACTGTCACAAATTTCTGCAATTCCTGGAGAGTCTTTCTTAAAGATACCTAATAATTTTTTAAGTCCAAATTCCCTTAAACAGCAATATCTCCTGGGACATGTGGCACCTGATAAGGCCTCTCATACAATATCTCATATGGACTAAAGCCTCCTTGTCAGGGTTAAGCCTGAATTTTTAATAATATCAAAGGTAGTACTTTTACTCAGTTCATATAGGTTTTCTGACATATTTCACCCATCTGCAGCTTCTAAGTATAATTAATTCTCTCTACTTTCTCAGTAGATTGAGGCCTATAGGGTGTATGCAAATCCCAGGATATTCACAGAACACTGCTTAGTAGTTTGATTACTTCCGCCACAAAATGAGAACCTCTTTCCAGAGACATTCATAAAGACAATCCAAATATCGGAATAATTTCTTCAAGTAAAATTTTAGTAATATTCTTGCCTGATTGGTGTGAGCAGCGAAAGCCTCTGGTTAGTCTGTAAAGTTATCTACTAAAACTAGAATATCTCTCTAACCTTTTTCAGAATAACTCAGTAAAATCTATTTGCCAATAATTTCTAAGGAAATGTAAGGCAGGAAATTCCCAAGTATAATGCCACAATTTTCTGAACTGAACAAACAATTTCTGTAATGGCCCTTCCTATAACTATTTTCTTCAATTGTTTTAAAAGATTTTCTGTTCCCCAATGTACTTTATCATGTCCCCTTTTGGTCAGTTCCCTTAAAAGAAAAGGAGGTATTACCATCTGCCCGGTCAGTGTGACAAACCACCATTTTGTGGCAGAACCATTTTGTTCTTCCCGCTGCAATGTCATAATCAATCTAAGGTTCTTATTATCATATCTCGGAGCTGTTTCTGGCAGTTTTCATTCTTTCTCTGGTGCTAAAGGCATGATGCCTGTTTCTGCAGCCTCTTTAGCAGCCTTATCAACCAATTGATTTCACAATCCAATATTAGATATCTCCAACTGATGTGCCTTGCAATGCATAGTAGCCTTGCAATGTAGTTTTCTGAATGTTGGTTAGTAATTTTTTATTTTGTTCTGTATGCTGTTAAAAGCCCCCCTCTCTTTCCATATGGTTCCATTTGTATTCACAACTCCAAAGGCATAGTTAGAGTCTGCCCAAGGTCCTGGTTAAGGCCATTAATTTGGCTTTCTGGGCAGAGGATGTTGATTGCAAAGCACAAGCTTCCACAATGAAGCTTCTTGTGGTAACTGCATACCCCAACAAGCTTTTTTCTCTTCGCAAAAAACTGCTCCTCTCTGTAGCCAACAGCGTGCCACCATCCCAAGAAAAGTTAATTCACTGATTATCAGGGGTTCTGGTAGCTTGCAAGTAGCTTCTTTTCTTTCTGTGCCCAGTTGTTGCCTCCCTTGTTGTATCTAAAATCCAAGATAAGTCATGGTTCTTCATGCCACCTGAGCCTTCTCTCTGCAAACTCTATATCCACTTAGTCCTCAAAAGTTTAAAAGACTTATAGTCAGTCACAATCTTCTCTAACAGCTGAAGCAATCAGGATGTCATCCACATGCTCTAATATTATTCTCCCATTTCTCTTGGATATGTGGGATTGTTTGCTTTTAGTATTCTGTTTAGTATTCTGTTTTACTAACATAAAATATAATTCAGAGGAGGAAACTTCGGACTGAAATCATTGTCAGTGTTACTCTGACATTTTTTGAGAAAACCAGTCTTAAATATAATGTAATGAGTTGCCAGAAGAACAATAGCAGAAAATAGTTGTGTCTTGGCATAGTTACCAGGGTATAACTGTTTTCAAACTATGCAAGTGCAGACTGGATTTTAGGATTGCAGGGGCTGGATTTGAAATTGATCAACAGATTTGTTTCCTCAGCACTATTCACCGTGATAGTAAAAGCATATCCAAAACTGTCAGGAAAAGAGAGAATGAACCATTTGAGGTCTACAGTAATCAGCAAGCAATTATATCAAACTTAAAGATTCTTGCAGCTATTTTTGCTGGTGATCAGTGTGCAGAGAGATGCAATTAGCCACAAATTGGTCTAGTCACAGGGCAAATACAAATAGTAACAAACACGCTGATGAAGGAAGGAAGGAAGGAAGGAAGGAAGGAAGGAAGGAAGGAAGGAAGGAAGGAAAACTTAAAACTGGTAGTTTTAAGACTATAACTTTGCCATACTGCAAATAGCAAGCCTGAAAACGTGTTAGAAAACTCTTCTATTAAATATGAGTAATCTGAGGACAGATAACCACATAAAACCATGCCATAAAATTTGATATGCCAACTGCAAATGCATAACTAATATTTGCTGGACATTTGGGAGTTGTTCTTTTTCCCTTTCTTTCAGCTAGCTGAAGCCCTTAACCACTATGAAACTGGAGCCATGATAACATCACAGAAACAGTGACTTGAGAATAGCTGTGAAAAAGACACAAACTGTGATGACCTGCGAAAGATCTAGGTGGGCAAAATTTTCCCCCAAGTAAGTGAGAAAAGCCAGAAGTCACACAAGTACCCTCGAGACACCTTGGCCTCTTGGGGCTCGCAGGATACACCCTCTTTTCTTTAAGAAACATTGAACACAGTTTCTCACGCAGGCCAAAAGGGGGGTTGTGCTATGGGAGCGAGAAGGAGGAGCTATTGAGTAAGAGCGACCTCGAAGTGCCTCCAGCTAACTAGACTTAAAGAGGTACTCACCGGCCCTGAGGATGGATTAAACACGTGGTGGTTGCTATTGCTCTATGCTGCAAGCAGCTTTCAGCATTTGCTCAAAACTCTCCTGCCCGTTCTAGGCAAATGGCGCTGAAGGATACCGCCCGTGGTCACTCAGGAGTTGACAATTTGACCTTCCAGGTAAGCATGGTTTCCTTTGCTTTGTGGAGAGGAGGAACGGCTTAAAAACGATGAACAGTGCTTGCTTCAGTCCCTGAACAATGAAAATGCCATTTTGGCTCTCTCTGTGGCAGATATTTTACAAGAACTCATATGCTTTGCACTGATATCCTGCCAAAGCATCAGGCTCTTGTATGAAAAAGTAGAGCACAATCTACACACTCAGGAATAGGCTCGGGGTTTTGCCTTCACCTGCTCCCTGGTATCCTGGTATCTTTGAAAACTCTCTTGACTCAGTAATATTTCATAGCTGATGAATCTCACAACTAACTCATCCACCTCTCCCATCTGCTGTGTCAGATGCTGCTTTTTCCTGAGGGTAGGTAGTCCTACGTTCTTTTGAAGAGGTCATCATTATGCAGCATACACATATCTCATAAAAGTAAATAATAATAATAAATAATCCTGTAATCACAGTGGGGCACATGGTGTTTCTTCCACACATAAAATAAATGCAATTGTCTTGGTCTGCTCCCAAGAGCAGGGAGAGGAGGCCAACCCAGAAGGTTCTGTGTATTATGGTCTTAATGTAATGTTGACATTTGAAAAAATGGAGGGTTAAGAAGCAGAAGCACCAAAACCCCACTCCTTATTAACCAGTTCGTTATTATTTCTCATTGCCCAGCATCCCTGCACTTTCACAGGAGTTAGAGCAGGACAAACTCACAGTCAGGACTGTTTTCTGTACTTGTTACTGAAATAGGCCAGGGAGAGACAGTGACTAAAGACTGCTATGTTGGGTCTTGCTCTCCTCTGCAGCTTCCGATCCTTATGCTGTCCCTGAGCTCAGCCAGTAGAAAGGGTAGCATGTAGTGAGGTGTGAATACCAGCTGATGCTATACAAATAACACGGAAAAGTCCTTCTAGATATTAAACTTGTGGAATATAATGTAACACCAGTGATATCCAATCACTGTATATTTATCTGCTGGGTAAGAGAGACAGACAAGCAACAGATTGTTTTTATAATCTGCCAAATATTTGTGGAGTGCAAAGGAGTTAAGAGTCAAGTCCCTAGTTCAGTCAATAGTTAATCACTCTGAGTGGGAGCAGCTTCAAGAGGAGATAGAGACGTAACTCTTCTAAAACATGATAGCCCAGTGGTTAGGTCTTTCTTATGGCTAGTCAGCGCACCCTCAATGCAACTGTGGTGCACAGCAGACAGGCAAGTTCTAGTGAATGAGACCACTCTCCTAGTGAAAATAGGGCTTCATCCTGGCTGCATTTTTTACACAAAAATTATGGCTAAGATAGTGCAATCTGCTTACAAAATGTGCTTACAAACCCATCCAGGAAAGAAGTCTCTCCTCAGCTGCAGTATCTTAGTGCCAAACCCTCTTGAATGACCTGAACTAAAAATTATTTCCTCTGCAGTCTCCATGAAAAACAGTACAGTGACCCGGGATAATCCTCTGCCTGATGGAGCTAGCTGACCAGGGCGGTGTGTAGGGAATCCAGGTGCTTCCTTTCCTTTCTGTTGCAGAGGTTCACTAGAACCTGCAAATCTCTGATTTAAATAAACCAAGTGCCAGATCACAGAGACTGTCTAATAATGAAATCTGGGACCTGAGTCAGGTTTTCTAGTTGCTTTTTTTCCTTCAAACACCAGCAGGTGTTTACATTTACACCATCTCTGACTCAACTGATAAGTCACTCCCTGGAGAAAATAAGGCTTCCAAGGAGATAGGTAAATAACTGCATACAGAAAAACAAATCACTTTGCAGTAGCAGCCACTGAGAGGAAAAAAAAATCATCATTTCTTCCTGTTTTCTTGTGTTTGAGCTTTATTTGCATGAGAAATGATCGCTTCTTCCTCCAAGAAGCCGTGTCTTCTAGTATTAAGAAATAAGTATCTTCCCTAAACTACAAAATATAAAAGTGTTTTGGAAAGGAGTTAATGTAAGCCTTTTTAAGTATCAGTGTGGGATTGTACTCCAGACATACCTTCAGATGTACCTGAGCCATTCAATGATTAACACACAAAGAGACATTAAAAATAAGGCACATACAAAGTAAACCCGGGTCATGTAGTTTGTTTTACAAAGTATGTAAGTTAAGAAAACAACTGTCAACGTAATGCAAAGCAACTCAAGGCTAACAAGTGATAGGTGAAAGATCCAAGGCTAACAAGTGATGGATGAAAGATTGTATCAGAACCTTATGTCAAGAATGAGAGGCATTGTGCATGCTGTCATGGAGGTACTGTTAATGTGATAAAGAAGTTGTAACAGAGAGTAATTGGCCTATCAAATAGTCATACAAATAGTCAGAGGAAGATTATTTGAGGTCTTCTTAATCTCACACTGGCCATTTCTATTTAAACATATATGTCCATATGTGCTAAGATAGTTTTCATTGTACCACAGAAGCATAAATCTTTTTCAGTCATGCTTTATTAGACCCTCAGAAATCAGTTAACAGATAACTTTCGGAGAGGATTTGTATCCATGTAACCTAATGTTCCATCAACACTATTAATTACATTTAAAACATGCATGATCCTGCAAAATAACAGCCACTTTTTTTGTACACAATGCAGATTCCACTTCAACAGTTTAAAGACATAGTGTCATAAACTGCAGATCTGGTGGTGTTGCCTCCCAATAATGCCAATACCATGGAGATCCAGAAGCAACATTTTAACTCTTCAGCAGCTTAAAATAGTCCAAAATACCCCAGACAACAAAACTGAGGTGTATAGCTCCACTGTATCCCATTCTCCCTCTTTTTTTTTAGTACTGGGGACATCTCATTTACAAACAGCCATTTGGGTCTATTACAATAAGTAAGATTCTTGTATTGGTCTTAAGAAGATACATAGCTCTACCCAAACTGACAGTCTTCCCAAGCACACTCCTACTCTTTCGTGCAACGTATACTTAGTAAAGGCCCAATGCAGTTGTTAAGACCTACATGCTAAAGTTGCTGCTTTGGATGCTGCATTGCAGCTAGAATGGTCACACTGTTTATACTGAGACATGCAGATTTTTAATGGGTTGGGGTTTTTTTCACCTTAAATATGTCATGCAATTTATGGAACCTAAATAATCATCCTCATTATCACTCTTCAGAAGATCTTCCATATTAAGAGTCTACGTGCCAATATAGAACATGGTATATCCTTATTTACAATAATGTCATACGTAATATATAAAAGCACTATCATGTCTATTGCATTCAGTGTGGTTCGGTTAACTTGTCTCCACTGACACCAGCTGGAGGATCACCATAGTTGCTCACAGAATTTACTATATTTTAGCACATGGATGATGAACACTCATTCCTCCTGCCCTGTGCATTGAATTTTATTATTGGACAGGAATTTATGAATGCAATGATTATTGATTTAAAAAATCTTCCTCGGTGTTTTAAAAGTGTTTTAACTCCTTCAGAGTCATGACACTGACTAGAAAAAAAGTAGTACACTCTCATGTGTACACTGGGGAAAATTTAGATGAATGGACTTCAGTTATACTGAATATTAAAGGAGTAGTGAAGTTCTGAATTGTAAATCAGATTCATCTGACTGAGTGGAATCTGAAACACAGTTAAATCCAGCAGGGTAAGTTAGAACATTTGCTTTTGAAGCATTTGTTTTCCAGTAAGATCCTTAAGTACCCTAGTTCTAATCATCCAATCTAATGTAATGACCTACTATTAAACCATAAACAATTTTAGCAGGTACTTGAATGGTTGTTTTCATCAGTAATTGGCAGGGGCAGGAAAATCAGCTACTTTAGACATTTGCTTCTGCTAAAAGCACAGCTATGATTAAACTTGTTTTGTTTTGTTCATTTGTAAATGACAATTTTCTTAACATAAATGCAGATACTAGTTTACTGATTTTATTACCACATAAATAATGAGATAGTTCATGCGGCAGAGTACAGTGCAATGACCATACTATAAATGCTGCCATAAGAAATCACTGAAACATAAAACATTTGTGTCAACTGCAGATGTAAGTTATTTGATATTTCATTTAAGGAACTTTCTTAGGAAAACAAAAGAAGAACTAGTTCCTCAAGGATCATTAAAAAGGAGCAATTTCACCTTCAAAACATTAAGAAACAAGAAAACTCAACTTCAGAATTAAAGTAAGTAGAAATAGTGGAGCCAGTGAGAGTCTTAAACACTTCATACAATCTGATAAAAGGTATACCACAGAGAATTAATGTGGTAAAACTAACTGCTCTCTTTATTCTGTTTTATTTCAACAGCAATAGAAGTACGTGTTTTTTACAAATATGCATTTACTGCAGGCACTAACAACCTGGGGGAAGGCCCAGGTAGGCTGTTTTGCCCTTAGCAGGGAGAAGGGCTGGCTCTTCCTGTACTTGTTTAACCAGTCCTGGGGCAATGGGCAGCACCAGGACATGTGAGTCTCTGTCAAGAAAACAGCAGATTCATGTTTAAGCACTATCCATGACCAGTGTAGCTTTGTGTAATAGTGCAGGAACTTGAACACCTGGGCTCTGTACACTGTGATTTGGGTTTCCCTGTGCTAGTAAAGTAGAACATGGAAGCAGAGGCAGCAGAGCATTAAATCAGTTCTTACTGCATGACTGAAAGGCTTTCAGCTTTTGATTTGAACTGACAGTTTCTGGTCCTGTCAAGCCTCAGAATGACAATGAAGGTGTGGATGTTTTAAAACCAAGAGGTCTCGGGGACAATTCACAGAAAATCAGAGTGTTGCAAAATAAGAAAACTGTTCATCCTAATCAGGTTTTTTCTTCTTCTTTCATTTGAATAACCTTATGTAAATTCGTAAACCTCAAATTCAGTACCAGTAATTGGTAATACATCCAAGACAGATATTTTAACAAAACCTGAATTTGATTTAAAAGTCATAAACTGACAGGGAAGAGAGATCTGCTCTCAGAAATACATTGAAGAAAAATACAAAAATTGACATAATATGTAGGAATCAGAGAATTCGTTTCTAATGTCATAGTGGCAAGGAGTTGCTATAGAAGCATTTTCTCCCAAGAAGTTGTGAAAAGAGAAAGTAGAAACATTGATCAGGCCCAGCCAACATGGGTTTACAAAAGGCAGGTCCTGCCAAACCAACCTGATTGCCTTCTATGACACAGTGACACGTCTACTGGATGAGGGAAAGGCTGTGGACGTGGTCTTCCTGGACTTCAGCAAAGCCTTTGACACAGTTTCTCACAGCATTCTGCTTC
>WAAB01014715.1:0-48648 GCA_013389865.1 Piaya cayana | reverse complement strand
AACTAGGTTCCTATGCTCCACAATCCTGCTCTGCCAATGGTTTGACAGCAACATGCTGGAGGCTTTCCTCATCCCTTTTCCAGGTAGCTGGACCAGAACTGGTAATTAAGTTAAGCTGCCATGAATGTTTCTCTTGCTTGGTTAACCTGTGGCATGGAGGTGATAAGCTGGTTTGTGAAATGTCACAAAAGAAAAAAAAGAAAGTTAGAGAGTTTTGGTCTGTCTTGTATCTCTCCCTTGGCCACGGAGGTTGTCACGTCTGCTCAGAAGTTTATCTTCAGGGGGCAATGTGAACTGACTGCGCCAAACTGCAGCTCAGAGGCTTACTGTGGCTTAGCCTAAGTCAATTAGAAAAGTGAGTGTGAGATAAAACAGACCATTCTCAAGCCAAATGGACCATGTTCACTGAGCTATATGCACTGTATTAGTTTTATCAGTTCAAGAACAATTATAATTAAATCACTATGTTTACTTTTTTCAGCCCAGTGAGACCAGCTGCATGTTTTCCAATGGCAGGATTGCTCAGCAGAAAATCAGATCCTCACTGAAACAAACGTCATCAAAGAAGTCTAATTTTTAAGTAAGGAGGCTAAGTTTATTGAAAATTTCAAAGATTTTTGTAAAAATCTTTGTATTAATGTTTCTTTACAAATTTAATTGTGAGGGAGAGAATTGCTCAAGAGCTTTTATAGGTCTGTCAAGGTGCATCAATCTGTTACTTGCACTGCTTTTTCACGTCACCAGATGTCCCTCCAGGTCCACATATGGCAGAGAGCTTTCCTTTATTTCTACGCTGTAAAAGACATTCTGGCTTGGTCTTACACTTCCCCATCCATAGGTGCTACATTTCACATACCCAAAGACAACAATATAGATATACAACTTCCTTTAGCAGAAGTCTGTAACGACGTTAGTCTATGAGTCAAAATATGTCCTCCTGAATTAACACATCTTAACAAGTACGTAATGGAAAAAATTTGGAATTAAAAAAGGGACGATAAAGCTCTGAAAACTGTACACATTTTCTAATTCAAAGGGGAAAAAAACCCCAGAACAATCATTTGCTCTGAGCTTTCTCCAGAGAAATGTAATGTAATTTTGCTTAAGGGGAATATGTTCTGTTCCCTTTACATGAGATCTTGCAAGAAAAAAGGTCTTGTTTAGCCAAAGACTAATTTTCTTTCCTTTCTCATTGACAAAGAATCTTAGAGGCAACCATATCAGTAAATTAGTTCAGGCAGCTAGGCCAACTGATACAATTTGCGATGTTTCATATTTTTTGGAAGAGTAATTGAACGAGTAAGCATTATAACTGGACATTGCATCCAAATTCAGATATTCCCTGGTACTATCAGCAGCAAAATGCAACAGCTTTTGTTCTGAGCATCTAACAGAATGACTCATTATTGGCAATGAGGAAAGCCAAATGATCTAATTTGGGCATAGGGATTTCTATTTGACTGGAAAGCACTCCTCTTTCACCAGAAGGGAATTATTGTAAAAATCAACATCATTGTGCAACATTTTTGGTCCTTTCTAGGTGACTGAATCATCTCAGAGTTACCTGCTCTGGCAGCCTAAAATCTATATGCGTAATATTTCTAATCTCTTCCCTTGTAGCATGCAGGGCAACATTACAATATTAGTCATTAATTCAGCTCATTAAGAGCTAGACAATTTTCCTGCTAGATAATCTTGTGTTGGTTTATAAAGCCATTAAAATGTATATTTGCCTGTATAGTATTTTAAAAATGTCTGGCAGTGGTTGCTAAGTTTCTCTTTTAATGTAAAGCATTTTCAAACCCATTTCTGACTGAATTAATCATTTCAAGTCTGTTATCTTTCACCTTCTGCTGTGACACATTCTGCTCCAATTCTCCTAAAGCCTTTTAGTATAATTTGAAATCTTTTCATAGCATAGTCAAAGCAACTATTGAAGTGCTTCTGGTACTTTTCTGCTGGAAATTGTCCCTTCAGTTTTGCTGACTACCAAAGAAACTTTGAAACTGATGTTCATCACATTCTCATGGATCGCTGTCCATCATAAGCATGATGCCTGTTTCTGCCTCTACCTTTGATTGATATTTTTATGGGTTAGTAGAGCATTTGGTTCTACTGGCGTTGCTAAACATTCATCATGGCTTTGTTTGTAGAACCATATCCCTCCTTTAAAAAATACTGTTTGAAATCTGCATGCAGCTTTTTGTCTCCTTCTGCTTCACTGGAATCTTTGACTTCCACTGTGTTATTTATTAATCCAAGTTCTTCTGGTGTCATCTCTGCAAACCAGTGTATATTTAGATGAGATGTCAGATTAAATGGCGAGAAGCGGTCATGAGGTGTTTTGGATGTTTTTTCCTAATAATTTCAGAAGCATAAATATTTTTATATGAGACATGACTATGCATTTTGAAATATTTAAAACATTCCCATTAATAACCTGGGAAATGTCACCCCTTTGGCTGTGACTGATCAGTTAGCAGGATAAGCACGGTCAATTGTTGGAAACATGATCTAGTTTTATTGATGTCTCCAGTTAGTAATGAAGAGTTCTTACTTCTACTGAGGTCAAGAAAAATATTGCTGAATCAAGACTGAAAAAGGCTTCTAGGGTTTGGCCCAGCGGTGATGAGGCATTAGGTGTGTAATGGAACAAGAGTCCCATAAGCCATGAGCACAAATGTGGCAAGGGGAGAAGAATGCTTGCTTGCTTTTGGCACTGCAAAATATAGATGTTATAGATATTATATATGTTATTTGCGGACCATTCTGGTATGTATCCCAAGCTAGTTACAGCTTGACTTGCAGGACTGAAAGGGATAAAAGTGTGTCATCTCAACAATGTCACTTCTGATAGACAATTGTCACAGATAATCCAGAATTGTGACTTTAAATGTACACACATTGTGGTTTGTCTGAAATAACTGCTACCTGAGGTTTGAGTGGAAGAGGCTGTTTCCCAGCAGCTCTGGCTGCATCCTCATGCCCCAGAGTATCTGATGTGGAATGTATGTCAGTGCTGTGGGGAAAAAAACTCTCTGCAGCTCACCTGGGTTCACAGACAACTCTTCACCATTTTTCTAAAGTAAATGATCTATACAGAAACATAAAGATTAATACATACGCCTGTGCTTTGTATTTTGTGTGAATTGCTGTATTCTCTTATTGGTTTGGATGACAGGCTATAAAAACTGAACTCAGATGGGCACTGGGCATCTGTATTAAATTCCTTGTGGAACAGGAAAAGCTGCTTCTTATGTATGTGCCAACAACATGTAGGAAGGGAGACCGAGTTATCTCAGATGACTTTGTTTTGGGAGAGCTGTTGAAAGTCTCCTAGAAGGAGATAAAAAACCAAACCAATAAAATTTCATTATTGCCTATGAAAACAACAGGTAAGAGATAACTTATGGAATGTTTTATAATTGCAGTAACTTCTTCACCCAGCTTGGGATTAGGTGTCATGCTAACAGAGAGAGATGAGCTCAGCATTGATATATAAATCAGCAGTTGCCCAGTTACTCATGATCCTGGCATGCTTGTTTAATGCAAACAAAATAGCACTATGCAGTAATGAATATATACAATTTTTTTTTTGTTAGGGTCACTGTCCCAGAGCATACAGCAATTTTTGTCATGAATTTTGAAAGAAGCGTAACTTGAAAATGTAAAATGTCAGTGAAAGCAGGGACTTATTCAGAAACCACCAGCTCAGTACCCACAAAGGAATGCTACTATAAGCACAAGACAAAGGAAAAACACCACAAACAAAAAAAAAATGGCCTAAAATATATGAAAATAAGTAATTTGGCATAAAATAGGATTTGCAGGGCACATTATATGCATTAGAAATAAGTATAAAAGCAGATCTCACAATGGAAAAAAATAATTTTCATGATTATTAATCAATTTAATGAAGCTGTCTAATAATTTTATTTGCCATTCAAATGGTATCATAGGTCTCTGATGGTTAGATCTGCAGATGGCACAGGCTTGTTGAGTAGTAAATAATGAAGTTACACCTACAAAATGAGCTGAACCACCTAATTAAATGGTCTAACCATATGAACTTCAGTATCGCTAAATGCAAACCGATACACTGGAAATACTGTGAGGAAAGGGATATAGAGTCATCATAACAAACTTCTTCAGCCTACGGTGCCACTCTAGTTAAATTAACCAACATGACCTATAGATTTATCAGGTAGATGAACAGACAATAAGACAGAGAAGGGATTTTAATTTTGCACAAAACAGCTCCTGTAATAGTGTGTTCATTTAATGTGCCTTCACTGCAGAGATGGAGTGAAGAACTTTGCCATGTGTTGTCAGCATTACTGGGGGGTAGCATTGTGCCAATGTTGAATTCTTCTGTACCATTAATCTCAGTGGTAGGAATGGTTGGACTTAATGATCCGGTGGGTCTCTTCCAACCTGGTGATCCTATGATTCTATGATTCTATTGGCTCTATAACATCTGATGTTGAAAATTTCATGTACACCATTTCCAGACCTTCATCTTACCACCTTTATAGAGTTAGTCACACCTGTTCTTGTAAATGCAACTGGAAAAAGAACAGAAAGTAACAACACTCTCCTCCCCAAAGGATCAGATGCTTTGCTTCCTGCAGAAAAGAGAAAATGCCACTCCCTGGAACGCTGGGTGTAGTCCTGAGTGATGTTCTTGACCACATCTTGGAACAGCTGTGATTCAGATTGTTGCCTTCACTAATCTAAACTCCTTACAAGAAGCGCACTAGAACAACAGTAGCAGATACTGGTTTGCCACCTACAACAATTCATGCACATGAGCAGAAAAGGTGCCTTCTGGGATTAAGAGGGACAGCAGACATAATGAAGACAGCTGATGATGCTTGCTTCTTGGTTGTGCTTCCCACAGAGTAAATAATTCCACTAGATGAGTGAAAGAGGGAAAGACATGCTAATTAGCAGCTCTTTTTTTATGAACCAATTCTATACTTCAGGATATAATTAGCTTTCTATGTTGTCTATGCTTTCAGAGGCAAAGGTGGTGATGTTTGTGTTTCTCTGATACAAGATTTGTGTTCATATATTTCCAATGCTTGAAGAAAACTGCTTCAGGTTGATGAGTATTTACCCGCATAGTCCACATACACCCTCTAGGCGATGAGGGCCCTCTTTCACAACAGCTCTGGGTAACTACACAGCACAATAGATTCTACAAAGACAAAGTAAAAGGAGCACAGAGGTTCCATTAGGCAATGGAACAGTCTGCCCAGGGAGGTGGTTGACTTGCCTTCCCTGGAGTTATTTAAGGCACGGGTGGATGAGGTGCTGAGGGGCATGGTTTAGGGATTGGTGAGAATGGTTGGACTCGATGATCCAGTGGGTCTCTTCCAACCTGGTGATTCTATGATTCTATGAAAGTTGTAGGTAAGACCATTACACCAGAGTGGTTGAGAACAGATATATCTGAGAAACAGTAAACAGAGGGAAAACAGCAGGAGGAGTCTGGATGGAACTGCAGTTAAGAGGAGAAAAGCCAAGAGAAATAGCCAAGAGAAATAGCCAAGATCCAATTGCTTTGCCTGCAGCTTACGTGTTGATGGAAGAAAACATAAAATATTTAATGGAAAACAAGGATTTAATGAAAAAAAGAATTCTAAGGAAAAAAAATTAACCAGTTAGATTAAATTGGCCACAAGGATAAGACAATTTCCTGGGAAATATGTGTGAGTAGTTGTTTGTATCACATCTCTGTAAGTTTAGGGGTAAAGAACCATATGATAAACAGCTGTGCTGGAAGAAATTGAGGCCTAAACTCTGCTATTTGCAGCCCAAAGCATTAGATTTATGACCACGACACCTGTACTTTTAAAAGTTCAAAGCCATGCTGGCAAGTAATTTCTTCCCAATTTTTATGCTGCTATTTTTGACCAGTTAAGATATTTGAAAACAATTAGTAAAACTAGGAAGAAAGCTGAAAGGGCCAAACTTGTACTAAAATTTGCACCGAGTCTGACTTCAGAAAATACTCAGATATTTAAAGACAAGGATGCTAAAATGTTCACTTACTCATCACATCAGTGAATAAAGATGCAGAGGAAGCATGTGTGGTACTGTACTATAGTGGTAGTAGCAAGTTCCAGAAGATGTTCAAGGCCAAGTTGGATGGGTCTTCGAGCACCCTGGTCCAGTGGGAGGTGTCCCTAACCACAGCAGAGGTGTTGGAACTGGATGATCTTTAAGGTCCCTTCCAAGCCAATGCATTCTGTGATTCTATGATTATACACAAATGAGAAATTCATGATGTGTGGATGGGGAAGAAGCAAACCGCATGCAGAAGGCTCCTGTTCTGTTTCAATGGCTAAAATGTTTGCTGCCCACTGACTTCAGAGAGATTCGGCACTGGCAGTGTGCTTGGTAAAACTAATTTCTTCTTTCTGTCCCTTTCTAATGCCTCTAGACTTTCAGTCACCAAAAGAGATATCTGATGTCCAGGGTGGGTGGAAGCCAGGCAGAAAGAAACAGCTTTTTTAGCATTAGTTTACAAACTGTCCTGAGTCTCTAGTCTTCTGGGGCTGCAGCTGAATTCAAATAATGGCTATGTAGGTTAGATCCTGTTGACCCCATGCTTACTATTTAACCAGAATCAGAGGAGAGGCCCCAAAACTCTGTTAAGACATTTGTGAAAAATCCAGGCAGCTTCTCCAGCTGTTTGGACCTGCCTGCAAGGCTGCAAACCCTGCTCTTCAGCCTTTCCCACAGGATCCAAGTATCACTAGGCAGAATCAGTGAGAGGCTAAAATTATCTCTGTCATGGCAAAGTGCTGAAGCATAGATTATAGTGCTGTGAGGAGCAAGCTGGGCATGAAGGAGGGAAATGGTCAAGAGGCTTGGAGAGTTGAGAATGGGAGAGTGGGAAGTGATGGCTGAAAAAAGTGGGCACAGGGTACGTAATGTTCAGTGGATGG
Organism: Piaya cayana; assembly: GCA_013389865.1. NCBI lineage: Eukaryota > Metazoa > Chordata > Aves > Cuculiformes > Coccyzidae > Piaya > Piaya cayana. The sequence continues at coordinate 41,692 of WAAB01014715.1, read as the reverse complement.
ATCCTTCCAGTAACGTTCAAGAGAGACATGCTGGGTATGTCCTGCTCAACACACTCATAAATGATGTGGAAAACTCAGAGCAGTGATGAGATAATGATTACAAATGATGCAGAACTAGTCAGGCTAGCAAAAACAAAGACTATGTGCAAAGAGCTGCAAAGAGGACCTCATAAAATTTGAGTAACTGGATGGTGAAACCATAGATGGAACTCCATGGCGATAACTGCAGAATGCTGCACATGAGGAGAAACGGCTGTGACTACAGATAGGCACTGATGAGCTCTAGATTGGCTATCATGTCTCAGGAAAAAAGATCTCAAGTTGTGGATAATTCAATGAAAATATCGGTTTCATGTTTGAGAGCAATGAAAAAAAGCAGACAGAAAGTTTGAAGCCACTGAAGAGGGAGAAAACCAAACACCACACTGCAGCAGCAAACCCCCAGTGCACTCACACCTTACATCATACTAACAGTTTGCCCTTCTCTCAGTCCCTCCTTCACAAGGNCCCTCTTTCACAACAGCTCTGGGTAACTACACAGCACAATAGATTCTACAAAGACAAAGTAAAAGGAGCACAGAGGTTCCATTAGGCAATGGAACAGTCTGCCCAGGGAGGTGGTTGACTTGCCTTCCCTGGAGTTATTTAAGGCACGGGTGGATGAGGTGCTGAGGGGCATGGTTTAGGGATTGGTGGGAATGGTTGGACTCGATGATCCAGTGGGTCTCTTCCAACCTGGTGATTCTATGATTCTATGAAAGTTGTAGGTAAGACCATTACACCAGAGTGGTTGAGAACAGATATATCTGAGAAACAGTAAACAGAGGGAAAACAGCAGGAGGAGTCTGGATGGAACTGCAGTTAAGAGGAGAAAAGCCAAGAGAAATAGCCAAGAGAAATAGCCAAGATCCAATTGCTTTGCCTGCAGCTTACGTGTTGATGGAAGAAAACATAAAATATATAATGGAAAACAAGGATTTAATGAAAAAAAGAATTCTAAGGAAAAAAAATTAACCAGTTAGATTAAATTGGCCACAAGGATAAGACAATTTCCTGGGAAATATGTGTGAGTAGTTGTTTGTATCACATCTCTGTAAGTTTAGGGGTAAAGAACCATATGATAAACAGCTGTGCTGGAAGAAATTGAGGCCTAAACTCTGCTATTTGCAGCCCAAAGCATTAGATTTATGACCACGACACCTGTACTTTTAAAAGTTCAAAGCCATGCTGGCAAGTAATTTCTTCCCAATTTTTATGCTGCTATTTTTGACCAGTTAAGATATTTGAAAACAATTAGTAAAACTAGGAAGAAAGCTGAAAGGGCCAAACTTGTACTAAAATTTGCACCGAGTCTGACTTCAGAAAATACTCAGATATTTAAAGACAAGGATGCTAAAATGTTCACTTACTCATCACATCAGTGAATAAAGATGCAGAGGAAGCATGTGTGGTACTGTACTATAGTGGTAGTAGCAAGTTCCAGAAGATGTTCAAGGCCAAGTTGGATGGGTCTTCGAGCACCCTGGTCCAGTGCGAGGTGTCCCTAACCACAGCAGAGGTGTTGGAACTGGATGATCTTTAAGGTCCCTTCCAACCCAATGCATTCTGGGATTCTATGATTATACACAAATGAGAAATTCATGATGTGTGGATGGGGAAGAAGCAAACCGCATGCAGAAGGCTCCTGTTCTGTTTCAATGGCTAAAATGTTTGCTGCCCACTGACTGCAGAGAGATTCGGCACTGGCAGTGTGCTTGGTAAAACTAATTTCTTCTTTCTGTCCCTTTCTAATGCCTCTAGACTTTCAGTCACCAAAAGAGATATCTGATGTCCAGGGTGGGTGGAAGCCAGGCAGAAAGAAACAGCTTTTTTAGCATTAGTTTACAAACTGTCCTGAGTCTCTAGTCTTCTGGGGCTGCAGCTGAATTCAAATAATGGCTATGTAGGTTAGATCCTGTTGACCCCATGCTTACTATTTAACCAGAATCAGAGGAGAGGCCCCAAAACTCTGTTAAGACATTTGTGAAAAATCCAGGCAGCTTCTCCAGCTGTTTGGACCTGCCTGCATGGCTGCAAACCCTGCTCTTCAGCCTTTCCCACAGGATCCAAGTATCACTAGGCAGAATCAGTGAGAGGCTAAAATTATCTCTGTCATGGCAAAGTGCTGAAGCATAGATTATAGTGCTGTGAGGAGCAAGCTGGGCATGAAGGAGGGAAATGGTCAAGAGGCTTGGAGAGTTGAGAATGGGAGAGTGGGAAGTGATGGCTGAAAAAAGTGGGCACAGGGTACGTAATGTTCAGTGGATGGATCCTTCCAGTAACGTTCAAGAGAGACATGCTGGGTATGTCCTGCTCAACATACTCATAAATGATGTGGAAAACTCAGAACAGTGATGAGATAATGATTACAAATGCTGCAGAATTAGTCAGGCTAGCAAAAACAAAGACTATGTGCAAAGAGCTGCAAAGAGGACCTCATAAAATTTGAGTAACTGGATGGTGAAACCATAGATGGAACTCCATGGCGATAACTGCAGAATGCTGCACATGAGCAGAAACGGCTGTGACTACAGATAGGCACTGATGAGCTCTAGATTGGCTATCATGTCTCAGGAAAAAAGATCTCAAGTTGTGGATAATTCAATGAAAATATCGGTTTCATGTTTGAGAGCAATGAAAAAAAAGCAGACAGAAAGTTTGAAGCCACCGAAGAGGGAGAAAACCAAACATCACACTGCAGCAGCAAACCCCCAGTGCACTCACACCTTACATCATACTAGCAGTTTGCCCTTCTCTCAGTCCCTCCTTCACAAGGATTTTTAAAGACATAGCTAGGAAATGCTCAAGGAAGAATGCTTAACAGGACCAGCAGTATGGAATGATTTCCTAGGAGATTTAGTGCTCACTGTGGAAAGCAGATGACTAAATCACAGAGGTATATAAAATATACATTTATATATAAAAATTGCGCTGCACAAGTGGCATGAAGATGTAAATAGGGACCAGTAGCCATTATTCCTTACTGTGTAAGCACATCACAAAATTATCTAGCAGGTTCAGAATAAACAAAAGGAAGTATTTCTTCAAGCATCCTGTAATTAAATTGTGGAACCTGTTGCTACAGGATCTCATGGAAGCTGAAAGCATAAATAGATTGTAGATGTGATTGACAAATTTATGGATATACCTCCATCAAAGTTTGTTAAACAGAAGTATACAATTTCAATGTTAATTTGGGAAATCTTTCAGGAAGTCTGCAAGAATATATTGAGGAATAAGGGCAGAGGATTTTTGCTGCCCATAAAAGAGAGTCATTTTCACTCCTGGCTTCCCTCTCTGTATGCAGTGTCTCTAATCAGCTGCACTGAACCCTCTCAAAAACAGGATTCTGAGCAGTTTTATGGCTTGACTCGCTATGGCCCTTTGTAATTCTTACCTAATTTCCTCTCTCTTTTCCCTTTATCTGCCTTTAATTTTTATAACCAAGCCATTGAATTAGCTAAAACACCCAGTAGCGTGGGTCTTGGCTGACCAGGCTTTACAACACTTTTTGACTCCTGGGAGTGTAGATGACTTACCTGTGTCTTGTATTAGTGCTCAGCACCTGGCAAAATGGGGATGTGTCATAGTTTAGTCCTTGGCTGGTAGCTAAACAGTACACAACTTTTCTCTCACCCTCACCTTCCCCTCCACTGGTGGGATGGGGAGGAAAATCAAGAAAGAAAACTTGTGGGTTAAGACAAAGACAGTTTTAATAGGACAGTAAAGGAATCAATGATAATGATACTAACGGATATACAAAACAAGTGATGTACAATTCAGTCACCCAATAACCAATAGTGCAGCCTGTCCTGAGCAGCGATTATGGATTGTCAATCTCTGACCCCTAGTCAATCTTCTCTTTATATACTGACAACGACGCTATATGAAATCACAGAACTCTCTGACCAGCTTGGGTCAGCTGTCTGGCTATGCTCCTTCCCATCTTCTTGTACGCTTACAAAACATAGAAAATGGAAAAGAAGTCCTTGAATTCTTAGCAACAACTGAAAAAATCACTGTACTACCAATATCCTTCCTATATTAAATCTAAAAAGCACAGCTGCTGGGGACTTAACTCTACCTCAGAGGAAACCAGGACAGGAGGGATTTAATTCCCTCCTGGTTTTATGAGCCATATAGTTTATTTTCCTTGATGCGTCTCCAAAAAAAGTTTTGAAGGCACTGCTAGGCAAGTGTGGGCAGTTGTCTATGGCACATGGCAGCCTGGAGTTACAGTTTTAATTACTGGTGATATGCTTCTGGAATGACCCTGCCAGTGCAGTGACAGTAGTGAGTGAGTTGAGGTAGACTGAGAAGCTCTGTAGTGGAGCTACTCTCCATGAATGAATTTCTGTTGTCTAAAAGAGCACTTAAAGGCACAATTATAAAATTTGTGAATGATCCATCTCAGGAACAGGATGCAAACAGCAATTGAGGGAAAAAAGAATAATCAGGAAATGGAACCTGGAAATTAGATTCCTGTAAACTGATACATTGGGGAATTGCCCTTTCTCCCCAAATTCCTGGTCTCAGTAGGAGGTAGAAATGTCAGTGGGTATGTAGAAAAGTAGAGGTTAAGTGAAGAGGAAAATTAAATGGCAGTGGTATATTGAAATGGAAACAGGGATGGTCAATTTGGTGTGTATATACAGAGGCATCATGTCATGAATTCTCATTCTCTAGTTTTAGAAGACTGTTAATAATAAACACAGAACAATTACATAATACAGAAAACCTGCAGCAAAATGAAAATAGACTGTAATTTTTGGGAAGCTATGAATACATAAGCAAAGTAAACACCAGGGAGAGAATAAGTTGTTTAAGCTAAAGTACATTGTTGGCACAAGAACAAATGTCTGTAAACTGTCCATGAATAAATTTAGGCTGGAAATTAGAAGAATTTGTCTAGCTCTAAGAGGAGTGAATTTTTGGAACAGCTTTCTGGTAGAAATAAGAGGGACAGAACACACTATTTTAAAATGACAGTGACAGTTTATGTGACATTGTTACCTGATATAGAGAAGGATAGTGCTTGGCAAGGTAGGAAGTCTCTTACATTTTGTATTTAAAGCAGGCCTGTATTATAAAATGAAGGTAGATTTGAGAACATGCACATTTGAAGGGCAGAGAGAGAAGTACTTTATTCAGAAACCTCCTGATAGTGACGTGGTTATGCAAAGTTTACTGAAAGGAACACGTGGATGAGTCATCATTTAGGTTGTCTAAAATAAAACTGAATAAAGTGGTATTCCAGGTACTCTAAAAGGTGTGCTCTGTGGGGCCCAGTGTAGCAATCAGGGCAATCTTAATTGGTCTGTATTTATCATAAGTAATGTTACAGGGCCTTTAAGGTTCAAACCCTGGAGACCACTGGCAGATATGACACCCAGGGAGATGGATGCTTCGGTAGTTTCTTGAAAGGAGGAAATAGTGACAAAAAGTCATGGCTGTTGAGCTGAGGACTCCTACCTGCTGGCCTCAGCCTGCAGGCAAATGAAATTAAATTTCCATGTAGTTGGTATGAGCAGGGTCTGAATCCTAGAGAGAAGCCTGGAGGGAGGTAAGCATTTCAAGAGGAACTTCAGGATCAACTTTTCCAGGTACATGATTCCAAATGTCACAAACCAGCCTCAGGTTCTGAGACTGGGTGGATTCAGGGAAGTTCATATAAGACACTAACCATGTAAGTCGCTACTTAAGAGGTCAGACCTCAGCTATAAGGATTGGCCAGTGCAGACTACAAAATTAGCTTCTAATTTTAGTTTTATCTTTAAACAGTTTCTTCTTTTTTTTTTTTTTCCTTTTTCTGTTAACTCACCCTTTAATGCTGTGTTGGAAATGCTCAACAATCCCCCCACCCTTGGTTTCTCAGACACACAGGAGAATCCTCTGTCATCTGAATGACCAATATAGCAGTGGGTTCTTTAGAGCTGTTGGAACAATGTTTTCCAGATCATAGAATCATAGAATCACCAGGTTGGAAAAGACTCATTGGATCATTGATTGTCTATTTTAGTGGAAAACAAGCCTTAGTAGAACCAAAAAGAAAGTAAGGCCTCTGAATGAGATTTCTGATTTTAGTTTCAACTAAAATTGCAATCCTTTACACTTTAAGACTTGTTCCCATGCACATCAGTAGCAGGTAATTGCATTGTCTTCAGAAAGATCTTTTAATCTACTCCCTGCCCCCCAGCTTTTTTATTCTTTGCTTAAATAAATGAACACTGAAAGCATTTAGTATTTGCCCATTTACGCAACAGCTGTTGAGCAGTTACCCTGTATTCTTAATATACAATCAAATGGCTGAAAGCATTGAAATTCTGGGCTCTGTCCAAGACCAATGGATGAATAATTAAAGTAAAAATAGGCTTCAAGTTCTTACATTTCTTTCTCATGAACTCACTTGAGGTAACTTTCAATACTGAGAATGCCCGAGCTGGACAAAACCCTCTTGGCAAGACTTTCACCACTAAAATTACTGGCTCAGAATCATGAGTTATTTCCTACTAATTCTGCTGAACTGCTTCAGCTTGGAGATGGAAATGCAAATCCAAAGTACAAACCACTATTTTGACATACTGTTATTTAAAACATATGACTTTCACAGAAGCTACCATATTAATAATTATGATAACTCTAGCTCTGGACCTCTCAGCACAGGAAGGACATGGATCTGTTAGAGCGAGTCCAGAGGAGGCCACGAAGATTATCAGAGGGCTGGATCAACTCCCATACAAAGATAGACTGAGAGAGATGGGGTTGTTTAGCCTGGAGAAGAGAAGGCTCAGGAAAGACCTTATGGCAGCCTTCCAGTACTTAAAGGGGGCCTATAGGAAGGATGTGGAGGGGCTCTTTATCAGGGAGTGCAGGGATAGGATATGGGGGAATAGTTTTAAGCTGAAGGAGTGAAGATTTAGATGAGACATTAGGAAGAAATGTTCTCTTCTGAGGGTGGTGAGGCATTTGCAAGGGTTGCCCAGGGAAGTGGTGGCTGCCCCATCCCTGGAGGTGTTCAAGGCCAGGTTGGACGGTTGGACTGGGCTTTGAGCAACCTGTTCCAGTGGAAGGTGTCCCTGCCCATGGCAGGGGGATTGGAACTGGATGGGCTTTAAGGTCCCTTCCAATACAAACCGTTCAATGACTCTATGAACCAAAAGTATATCAAAACTTATTTTATACAAAATAGTGAACACTTAAAAGATGCAGAAAGACACCCATGGAGCCGCTGTTAATGAGCATAAAGGCAATTAATCTAGTAGCTTAATACAGTTGCAAGTGGGAGGTGCCAAGAAAGTTAGAAGTCAGAAAAAAACAGAATCACACATGATTCCACCCTGTTCCCACAAGGTAAACCTCAAGCAGCCTCTTCACAACTTTTACATTTTTGACTCTATATTGAATCAAGCTATCCCTTATTATGTGTTCATCTCTTATTATGTGTTCATCTTTGATTTCTCACCCCTGGCTAGAGAGTCAGAATTGCAAAGATTCCCCCTTTATTCAGAGGTCTCTTCAGGGAAGAGTTGTATATATGACACTGAGGAATCAGTCCTGTCTTTCAGGTTAATTTTGACCAGAATGCTCTTGTGAAACCAGTTCTGCTGAACAGAGACACTGTTGACCTGAGATGCTATTAGCATCACAATACTTCCATTCAGAGTTAGGTTTCCTCGTGTTGTCTTGGGAGCCCAGTTATCTGGGCTATATCTGGGTTTATTTTTTTCTAACCAAGTGCCCATCTGCAGTTTTGTTGATTGAGGTCCTAGAGCTCACAAAGCTCCTGTTACCTGGGGTAGAAGACAGGATTATGGGAACATGCAGTCTTTGCACCACTTGAATGCAGGACAATCCTTAGAAATGGCTAATAAGACTTCCAAGTGTAAAACAGAGAAAATATTAACTGGTTTCACTCTTATCTATTTCTGTTTCCTTATCTTTTCACTAACATGTTCAGCAGTAATGAGTTGTTATCAGTTCAGATAAGGGAATTAGAATGAATGGGATCTTCTGTTTTACTTCTTGTGCACAATAAGGACAGATTCTTTATGCCTTACACTGGGAAACCTTTCCTGTAATGTTGCTTATGAGTAGCAAAACTGACTTTGTCACAGAGATGAGTTATAACCTGCAGTTCTGTTTTCATAAACATGATGTTGATGGCCAAATTTGTATGTTGGTGCATACTATGGACTTCCAGGGCAGTGATTCATCAAAGTTTTGAGGGAGGTAACATATTCTCCACAATCCAGCAGAGGGCCCTGGATCTGGATGCATTTTCTTTTGGAAGAAGATGACTTAGGTTCTACAATGCATTCGTTCACCAGAAACCAGCAGAGCGTTATTTTCAGTTCAGGTTTTGATTTTTGCAAAAGTTAAGTCACACTGAAAAGAGAAGATGCTATAAGTTATTTAAACAAATGATCAGGCTTATTTACTTATCTATCCCCTCTGCTGCAAAATGCAGAGAATAAAAAATGACGATTTTAGAGGTTATTTATATCAGGGATTAATCCTTCCTGATTTTGTTTTTTCAGCACTGACATCAGCTAGAGTTTGGGGAACGTAGGGTTGTGTTCATTGCAAACATTTAATTCACAAAATAAAGCCACAGATGAGTAGAGCTGGTAAAAGTTTGAAGGCTCTTCACTCCAATTTGAATAGCATGATATACAGAATGAACTACAAAGTAATTTTGAAATGTAAAGCAATAATGTTCTCTTTGAAGTGCTGATGTCAAGTGCTAAATGATATCTCAATTAAATGCAAAACCAAATCCCAACCTTGCAAATATTGTACAAAATCAGCTGCTTTGAAGTCATTGGGACTAATTAAAACTATAAAATAGAACCTGGTTCTACAGTACTTCTGTTAACTGGAGTTTAATATTATGACTTTAATAAAAAATATATTAAAGGTCCCAGAACAACTCTAGCTTGGCTTCACACTGGCAAAATGCAGTGCCTGCCTGACTTAGCTCTGTGTAGGTCTCTAGCACCCAAACTCCTCATAGTTGTGTTCAATTTGCACTGCAGACCATTGCTGTTCTCATATCATAGATGAAGAGAGTGGACAATGACTGGTAAAGGGTTAAATGCAGTATTATAGTCTAACTACTCAGTATTATTACACTTAACCATTAGGCAGTTAAAGCCAGCTCAAAAGGGCAACTAGCACAGCCATTATTTGCTTTCTGAAATGAGGTTCAGTACTGGTGCTTGGGACTGACTGAGACAGCTAATGAAAAGGCAACAGCCTTTTACTCAGATAGCTTTTTCTCATAAGAAATGTTTAAATGAGTAATTAGAAATGGGGAGTTCTGAGCCTAATTTGATTTATGAACTTGCCCCAGTGGCTGTTGTAAAAATGCTATTGATTTTCATTTGTATACAAAGCAAGAAAAGTCTGGCCTATAAAAAATGGAAGAAAAGACAAGAACGTTGCTCTTTAGTAGAATATAAATCCCAGATATCAATGTTACACTGAGGCAGCTATTGCAATGTTCATTTTTATCATATGCAGACTTATTTGTCTTAGAATCATAGATTCATAGAATAGTTCGGGTTGGAAGGGGCTTAAAGCCCAATCCCCCAGCCACGGGCAGGGACACCTCCCACTGGATCAGGTTGCTCAAAGCCTCATCCAACTCGGCCTTGAACACCTCCAGAGATGGCACAGCAACCTATTCCCATGCCTCACCACCCTTATAAGAAGACATTTCTTCCTAATGCCTCATGTAAATCTTCACTCCTTGAGCTTAAAACTATTCCCCCATATCCTATCCCTGCACTCCCTGATAAAGAGCCCCTCCACATCTTTCCTATAGGCCCCCTTTAAGTACTGGAAGGCTGCCATAAGGTCTTTCCTGAGCTTTCCCTTCTTCAGGCTGGAAAAGCCCAACCCTCTCAGCCTGTCTTTGTATGGAATGCTTTCCAGACCAGCCCTCTGGTCATCTTCACTGCCTCCTCTGGACTCACTCTAAGTGATCCACGTCTTTCCTTTGCTGCCCTCAGACCTCTTACATTAAACCTGATTTCTCAGGTTACCTATTAGCACAGTTTCTTTACATTCACCAATGCATACACATAGCGGATATCCTCAGAGCAACTATTAGAAGCATTACTGATCATCCCCAGCTGACAATTGCATAGAGGTATCTCTGCACAGAAAGCATTGTGTCTATCAAGAATGTGTTCCCTTTCACTGCAGTTTTGTCAATATTTGCATATTGAAGCAGTTCTGGGTTTTAGGGGTGGTGGATGTGCCTCTTTGTAACACTAAGAGATGTGATCTCTTGTGTGTTTTAGAACTGATTGCCAATCTTTTCTCCATAGGCTGATACCCACTGTGCCATGCTAAATCCTAGATGAAAGCATATCAGGCCATTTCTGTTTCCTCCAGCAGGAAAGCTGTAATCTTTAGTATCTATGGGTTTCCAGAGACCTGCAAACAGTACATAATCAACGCTCAGAGCCTGGTAAATGAATGCATGCACTGCATAAATCAGGACTCAGACACTAACCTCTAATGGACTCGTTGTGGAGCCGTGTAAGTGCACAGAGTACTCTCTTCACAAATGCTTTCTGATGTAATGCAAAGGAATGAGAATTCATAAAGAGAAATGTTTCTGCTTCTCTGGCAGATTGCTCTACCTTTTGGGTACCAACTGAACTTTACTCCAATAGAAGCAGTTCCAGTTAGACCTTTGTCTTACTTTTTTCAGCTTCTCCCACAAAGGTAATTATGTGGATATTTTTATTGTAGTTATTTTTTGTTTACTTTTGCTAGCATCAACACTGTTGTCTGTATAAACTTCTGGTCACTGTGTGATCTGCTAAGAGCTCACAGAGACTGTCTTGTCTGATAATTTCTTTTCAGCTGAATCATTAATAGTGAAATTAAACAGTGCCAGAACCATTGGTGTCAATTTGAACATTCTTCTCAGTGATGTCTGTTCTCTGGAACTGATCTGCCAGGGCTTGAAGAAGGAAGTCCTGTTCCATGCAGCTGGGAGTTTCTGACAGGTAAAATTCTAATGCTTCTTCTTTTAACAACCCCAGGCTGCCATGTAGGGGATGTATTTGCAAATAATATTAGCAGCTAAGATCATGGATTCAGATGCAGGCTCCTTGGTCAGTGTCTTCCAGGGCAGGGAGTCATTTCAACAGACATATATCCTCCAGGTGAGTGCAGTCTTTCAGATCTAGTTCTTGGATGGTGATTGAGCTACAAAGCGCTGCTGAAACTGGGCCATTGCTGATACTGAATGTACCTTGCATATGCAGAGCTCCCATCTACTCACCTGTCTGCCTTGCTCTGCTCTGCTTCTCTACAAAGAGGTTGAAGCTGGGTAGAAAGGGGGAAAACACTGTGTCCATCTGAGGGCTGATGAGTTTTCTCATCTCTGACACCTGATACACTCACATCTCATGGCTGTGCCTGCTCACATGGTCAACAACTTTGCTGTTTAAGCTCCTGTCACTGGATTTATTTGTAAAACTCATTTTTCAGAGAAACAGAGGTAATCTTCACTCCTCCTAGAGCAGCTGCTGATGTTGAGGGGGTGAAGGACAGAGCAGTCAGTCAGGCTTACCCAAGGAAGGCACCACCTTTAATCACATTTCATTACAGCTGGAGGGCTAGAGATGCTGAAAGCTCTTGCATGATGTGGGAATTAAAGGGCCAGGCAGGGACTTCATACACTAGTGTTGTACAGCAATAGCCAGGCAGACCTCAGAGCAATGAATGGTCTTGCTAAAGACTATGGCCGTGAGCTTTGAAAGTGAAAGAAGGTTAAATGGTGTGAATGCAGTAAAAATCCTACTATTTAGACAATGGTGATTTTGAAAATGCACTAACTAGAGGCACTGATTGAACCAACTTCCTCATTTTACAGCATGTGGTAAGAGATGACCCTCTCCTGGTGATCATTTTTAGAGCTGTAGCTTTGGACTTGAGTACCTGCCTCATACCCGCAGCCACTCATTGCAAAGGAGAGCGTGGCCTGCTGTTTGTACTGGAAGATTGTTATTACACCCATGCTCAAAATTCTGACTCTCACCGAGGCTTAACTAGTTTTTCTCTTGTCTTCTTGGTGCTGGGATGTGTGTGCTTTCAGGAGCAAAACTGAATTTAAGACCCACTGGCTGATGCAGAAACTTCCTCTGGATTACAAAGCAGTGCTGGGAATAGGTCCTGGGGTGCTGTGGGGGAGATGGGGAGGTGGGTGAAGCCTTGAAGCTCTGCAGAAGTTTGCAGAACTTGTTTCTAGACAATTCTGAAGCACTGGCAGTTGCATTATTGGGAGAAGTAGATGAAAAAGACCTTGGAAAGCTGCCTGGCCCTACTTCATGTCCAGACTTTGTAGAGGTGGAAAGAGAAGATATGCAAGCCAGAAGTCCAAGGGGCTCTCTAGGAGGACTGCTGTGCAAGAACTGATTGGTGTTCTGAAAGCTGATGTGTGGGTAGATGATGTGCCTTTAGTGTGGGTAGAGCCACCATAGATCACCTTTACATGCAGGCCATTTGCCTCTCTGTAGTGACAGTTTTGAGCAGTTTGACTTGCCCAGGAGAAGTGATTATTCTCACCAGGAACCGAGCTTTGCTTTGGGAGTCCCAGTAGCTCTCTGTGCCTTGTGGGTCAGTTGTACCTGGTTTACTCCACAGTATGGCCCCTGGGGTTTCTCTCTGTCTGTGTCTGAATGAGATCTGCCCACACGCTGTGGAAGGAGATCCATGCAGGCTGTTTGGGGAGAGGAGTGAGACATGCATGCAAAGCAGGTAGTCTGCAGTGTAGATGTGGTGAATTGAAACCCAGACTACAGCTGTTTCAGTGCTGGAGTCCTTGGTATGAGGTAGTTGGTGTTTTACTTACCTTTGTTTTATGTCAGAAGCCTCTTTTCTATTTTTTTCTTTGCTTTTTCCTATTGCTGTTCATTTATTCTAAAACATCAAGAGAAGATGATTTTTCTCTGTTGCTGAAGCAGTTGATATACCCTGCCAGGCTCCATGTTCTTTGTCTGTAATGTTACTTTTGATACCAAAAATCCCCTCGAGGTTCAAAGTCACTTTGACCCAGCAGCACACACTAGTCTCTGAGCACAAAAGACTGTAAAGGCAAGGGAAGCAATTTGTGTGTATATGTTTTCAGACTTCGTACATTCGAAGACTTACAGTGTCCAAAGGGAAGAGCAAGAGAATTAAGTACCAATGAGCAAAAATACATGAGCCCTGTGCAAGTCAGTTTTCAATGCAATACAATACAAACTATGAGGAGCTTTTGTAAATCCATTGAAAACAATCTTTGTTCCTTTGTGCCGAATATTAAACTTAAACCTGTCTCACATTGCAATAAATCTTCATCCAGCCTGATCTTCCAGTGGGGATCTCAAAAAAGCCTGTAAAATCTCTATTGACTTAACCTTAAACGCAACAGCCAAGGCTATACCAAGTTCAAAGTTGTCTATACAGCATACAAAGTGGATTGATCAAGCTTTCTTAGTATCTGCTCGGATTATTTTTTTCCCTTCATCCTGGCAAACTAAAGCTTTGCTATCAGAAATGTGTATACCACACCTGTGATGGAGGCCTAGGAGTTTTATCCAAGGTTAGAAACTGGACCTCTGCTTTCCTACCCGACGTTACGTGGTGATGAACTGGTCTGATTGTATTGCATGAGACTGTTCCAGGTCACCTAGGGACTGTGAAGGAATCAGTGAAATAAAGCTCTGGGTTGCGCTGTAGTTGGGATCCCTGAAGCAAAACACACTATTTTTTCCCTTTATTTATGTACCTGTCCCTGCTTGTCCCCATTTCTCTTCAATAAGCAGAGCACATAGTCCACCCTCTTTCCTCTAAGTCTTTTACTATAATGACATTGTCTGTTTTCACACCAGTGGCCCTCAGATCATGATAACTTTTTTGGTCTGCAGGAATGAATGTGCACAAACATTCTGATGATGCTGCACTATCAAAAGAGCTTTGTGATTGCACACTGCTCACAGAGCAAAGCTGTCAGGGGCTCAGTGCTCTCTCACAGACCTTCTCCTGAGTCCTCCATTCCATTTCTGACTCACAAAAATAGTGACAAAAGAGTGCCCCAGAGAGTGATTTACACAAAAGAAAACCAGAGAGTCTGAACAAGGATATGTATAAATCTCTACAGGAAAATGTATTTTTGAAAACCTACTGTCTATCATTGACAGTATTAATAGTAGCTTTGAAGTCACCCCAGAATCTTACCAGAATCATAATCAGATGAGATACTGTGCGTGACATGGTGTATGTCAAAGGGGGAACCATTGGACACGTGGCTCATTAGGTGAGCTTTAGATGCGGGAGTCGGCAGAACAAACATGATGACTAAAATCATATGCTACTCAACTACAGCAAGCTCCATCCTGTCTGGACATTAACAGATAAAGAAAATCCAATGAGTTTGTGCCTATGAGGCAAGTTGAGCACACTGGAGGGGCATATTTTCACTGTTGTTCCACAAAGACATTAAATAATGCTTAATTAATAAATGCTTTATGTGTAAGCTACAGTTAGAGTCAGTGTTCACAATGACGAGTTTTGTGGAACTGCATGTTTGAGGCAGATTTTTCCATAGCGCTATCTTCAATCAAAAAACTTGAAGCTGGCATAAGATACATTTTCTATCTATCATCTCAGGTGTCTTTACCTAGAAGTAACTGACAAGTAGAGCTGAATCTGAGAGACTATGTTGTGTGACACTTAACCTCTGTTATTGTTCTAAAAAAGCAGTGGCTCAATAGGCAATTCCCTGGCAGTCTTTACCCTCTGAATAACCGTATTCCAGCCAAATGGTTTGGAGTAGTTGTGTTCTAGCCCAGATGGTCTTGCATGGTATGTTGAACTATGTGTTGTCCTGAAAGTAAAATGACCTGTATAATAATGATGATCTTGAAATAGGGTACAAAACATAGAAAAGAGGAGGGTGAATTTGATGTCATTATTTTTCACACTGGGAAGCTCAAAACAAGAAAGAAGTTACTGTTGGTTAGATCCACACTGTCTTTTGAAATCTGCCTTAAGTCACCAGCCTATACCATGAATTTCCAAGCGTGGCTATCAGGGCAGGTAGAGCCTTAAGTCCGTGAGACCTTGTGTGTACAAGTGCAATTGATGCTGTGTCCTGAATCGTGTTTGCAGAAGCTGTCCCACAAGATATCAATGCTTACAGGGCAGACAGAAGCCAGTGCACTTGGTTTGTAGCTACTTCTGAAGTGGTTTTTTTCATGACAATGTCAAAACAGTCACCTGACTTCCCTTTTTAAAGCCAAATCTTGGTTCATCACAGTAGAGTGGACCAGAAACAGAAGTGGCCTTTTGGAGGTCTTCAGCCAAAGGTGCCAGCATGAGCAACTTGCTCAAGATCAAGCCAAATCACACTGGAAGTGAAGTGACTGCAGCAAATACAGATAAACTGCTATCTCAAGCTCTAAGCAACAAGGATGATTTTAAAGAATAGGCTATTGTTGCAGCTGGATTTGCATGGTAAAATTCTATTGTGGAGACTTCTGTTTCTGGTCCACCCTACTGTGCTGAGGAGCCCATCTTTGAAGGGCCATGGGGAGATGGGACTGAACAGGGAATGGCCTCAAGCTCTGCCAGGGGAGATTTAGGCTAAACATTAGGAGGAAGTTTTTCACACAAAGGGTCATTGGGCATTGGAACAGGCTGCCCAGGGAGGTGGTTGATTCACCTTCCCTGGAGGCGTTTAAGGCACGAGTAGACGAGGTCCTGAGGGACATGGTTTAGTGTTTGATAGGAATGGTTGGACTCGATGATCCAGTGGGTCTCTTCCAGCCTGGTGATTCTATGATTCTATAAGTATGGACTCAGGCAACAGAGGGACGACTCCCACAAATAGATCCTGGACTGGAGTGAGAGTAAGAGTGGCAGTTCCTGGGGAAGATAATGCAAATGGAAATGCTGGAGGCTACTTCTGAGGCTCTTCACCTTGCATTGTGGGCTTACCCTGGACTTCCTCACCTCCTTGCATGGAAAGAGTAGAAACATACTAACTTTCCAAACACAGGCATAAGCATGCGGGTGCTGGAGAGGTTCTAAAACATGCCTAAGGATGTTGTCACATGATGATTACAGCTGGAGATCTGTTGCTTCAACAGGCAAAAAGCCAGGCTGGAGCGAAGTCTTCTGGCTGGAGCAATTACTCTCCACTTTGTAACTGGACTTGTCACATCACAAGTTAAGAGGTCCTTCTGCAAGACAGTCATTTCCTTCCTTTGTCCTGTCAGCATCAGAGCTCTTTGCAATACAGGAATGGTCCCATAGTGTTTACCTGACTCTGTTTCCCCATTCGTGAAAAGAAGGTAAGGGTACTTGTTCACAGTTCACCTGGGAAGCACGACAGATCCTGCCCTGTACTTTCACCTTTGCTATATCTGATACCACTGCTGCTCTCACTAGCAAGGATCCCTGACTGTTCACACCACCTCCATAAGCAGGAATTACTTTTGTGAGACAGTAAGCAAGTAAACACAACGGCAGACAAAAAAAAAAAAAAAAAAGGAAAGGGAAAAATAAAAAGGCAGGCAGACACCTGCTGTGAGTTTATTTTGACAAGTGTCTTTTAGATGCAATAAGCTGTGATCATCATCATGGAAAGCAAACAAAGGTGCTCGGGAGCAGAGTGCAGCTTCTTCTGCTGGGCTGGGGGGGCTGGCAGAGAGAGGGGGGAATGGGGGAGCTGTTAGGATGTGCTTCGCTCTGGGTCTTTCCTTCCCCACCAAGAAAAAAAGTGCAGGACGAACAAGCGGCGCTCTCATCGCTCTGTGCCTGGGATGCGCTAGCGAGGAGGGGGATGCAGAGGAGGGGGATGCGCGTTGGGTGTGGGGCGGCGAGAGAGAAGAGGGAGGCGTGTGCCTGCCTGGAAAGGGGCATTTCTTCCCCTGCACACACAAGCCTACCCTGCTGAAGCAGTTAAACGGGGGAAAGCAGCAGCCAGGCTGGCAGATTCCTGCCCTGTGATATGCCAGCCACAGGGTGACGCAAGGGCTGGAAGGCTCCAACTAAACAAGCCATTTTCACCTGCGTAACAAGCGCTAGTGGAAATACAGCAACAGCAGCAGCAGCAGCGGCTCCGAGCCCCTGCAGCCGGCCAGACTTCAGCCCGGCCGCGAGCATCATCCAGTCCTCGGTGGCCACCGCTGCTCTTTCGGTGGCTCCCGCCGCAGCCTGAGAGCCGGAGACCCAGCGGCCGCCTTGTCAGCATGTCAGCCCCACCGGACCCCCAGGACCTGCTACTGGCGGGCACTGGGATGCACTGGGCTGCGGACGGGGCGGACCAGTATGCAGCTGCGGCTTCGCTGCGGGATGGAGACGGGGCTCAGCAGCGGGAACAGCTGGTTTTTGGCTCCGCCAGGGAACACCCGCCAGTTGCCATGGCAACTGCATCCCCAGGTAAAAGACGAGGGGTACCCAGGGATGCTCGACAAAGGGGCCCTGGCAGCAGCATCTCCAGGTTGTCTCATCCCCAGCCCTTCCTCAGTTCTTCTCCCGACCAGGCTGCTCGGAAACATTCCTAATGAGTTAGTGAGTGCATGTGGAAAAAAACAGAAAATAACAAGCAGTTGCGGCCTTTGCAAATAATCATTTTTGCTGATGTGGGGGAGGTGGGGGGAGGATGCAGGACCCAGGACCCAGCCAAGTTCCCTAAAGCTCTTTGCAGTTTGCTAGACACAAGACATCCAGGTTTCAGTCAAATGTTGGAAGCAATGTGATTTCACCTGACTTGATGGGGCTCTCGCTCATTTGTCATGCACCTGTACACATCTGAAGTGATGGAGTGACAGGTCTCTGACAAGTAACTTCAGATATTCCCTGTGTACCTAGGATTCCTGCATGGTTTCTTATGTTATTTCAAAAGATAGGGGTTTTTTTTGCCTGTTCCGAAGTGTTTGTATATTCTCTGCATGCTTTTGAGACGCATCCATTTAATCATGGACTTTCTGGTTGTTGTGTTTTCTTTCTTTTTCTTTTTTAGGTGTATTTGGCTTAATGTCTATTTAGGTTAGCTATGGTCTGCAGGTTCATTGATCTTCAGTTTACTTTTGGGATGTATTCAGTTTCCCTTGGTTTAGTGTTCCTTCCTTTAGTGGTCTAATTAATGGCAGGTGTATATCCATTAATGAACCCCGGGAGGCTTCTGCTTCCAGTAGCTCCTGGAAGAAGTTTTTTTTTGGGAAAAAATACTTTATTTCTTTCTTGGTAACCCTTCCACGCTTTCTTTCCCATTGTTGGCCATCAGAGAACCTAAATAACCAATAACCGAGCCCTGGGGAGGTTGATGGATCCCATCTAGATTCCTCTTTACTGGGAATTAGATGTTTCCATTATGCAGCCTGATAGCACTGAACTTGTCTTAAGTAAGTTGAGGGTCAGGGCTTGGTATGGGATTAGGTCTCGGTTATGCAATTGCTGCAGGAGCATTAGGAACTGCGTTTTTGGGCTGAGTCCTTTCTAATCCCCTCCAGTCAATCAGCACAAAGAGTAGCGGGCCAGAAACAACCCAGGCTGCGTGACTACACATATTATTCCACTGATACTCATCTGTATGTTTTTTTCAGGGTCTGAGTCTGCATCTGTGCGTGTGAGTGTGCTTAACATGAATGTTTCCCTGGTGCTTTTCTGTCTGCTTCGTGCTACCAAGTTCAGTAGTAAAATAGGATCTAATGCCGGTTGGCTGATCTGGGAAATGTTTTGCTGTTTCGTAGCTTTGGGCAGGCAGCAAATCTGCTGATGTGCTGCTCATTCACTGATCTGAGTGGTAGGTTGTGAAACGTGACTTTGTACGGGAGAGAGAAGCAGATGGCTTGTAAAGTAACGTTGTTCTTTGTGCAGGGGGTGTGTGGGAAGAGGGGCAGGACTGGGGTCTCCAGGTAGGGTTGCCTCAACAGTCTAGCAACATGACGAAGGGGAAAAGGATCTTGTGAGCTTTTGTTGTTCACTGATGGATAAAAATATGGCCATGATGAATCGTAGCATACAGAACAAAGAGGGGTGGTCTCTTAAATAGTGTAAAGCCCCATTAAGTTGAATGTCTGTGGTATTGCTTACATTTAATGAAAACTTCTTGAGACTTAACTTGATATATAGATTCAGGCTTATAGAATGCAGAATTGACAGAATGAAAGAAACAAACAAAGAGAAAGAAGAAAGAAAAGGAAAAAGAGGTGGCTTTGGAACCCTCTGTAAAGGGGCTTTAGAGTTGTTTGCATGTGTTGAACTGTGGCAAGGTGGAGATAAACTGAGCAATACAGACCTGCTTTGGTGCTTGCTTGCTGTGGAGTGACAAATGGTCAAATTAGCAATACCATAAGAGTAGCAATGTGTTTTAAGCATTTTGCATTTTCCTCTCCCTGTTTAATAAAGTAACTGTTGTGTGTTTTTGTGTGTCTAGCTGACCACAGCAGACAGAGCAGCATCCCAGCCAGTGCAGTTGTGCGCATTCAGCCTCCTTTTCTGTTTGTGGCTGCAGGACCTGTATTTCTGTTCCGCATTTCCTGGACGGATACAGCTCCTACTCCTTTCACTAGGTGAAGCAAATAATTTCTCTGCTCTGTGAGAATAAATATTCTCAAAGTGTTGAATAAGAGGTCTGTCATATGGCTGAATATCTAGAACTGTCAAGTATTTCAGAAAACTCTTTAATTCATCTGCTCAGAGGTGGATTCCTGTGTGTTCCTAAGTTAGGAATGAACCTAGCAGGGGATACCTAGCTCCAGCAACTTACAACACTGCCAAAAAGCTTACTACAATGCCCTGTGCGATGGGACGCCTGGGGATACTTTAGACAAGGAACAATAAATACAAACAAGAGTGACCTAGACAGTATGTTTCCCATGTAGATTCCTGATGCATCCCATGCCTTCCATCACACCTCTCAAAGCAGTCTATTTTGTGGAAAAACATGGTTATAGCCTTTGAGGAAAGAGCAGGGTTTGGAAACTGAGAGATTTTCCCAGCATGAAAATAACTGAAAATAAGTGTTGGGAATTTATCACAAGTTGTACAGACGTTTTCTTACACAAGCTAAAAATTTGCAAACTTTCCCTGATCGTGGCTTTTGTTGTAAGTCTGAAAACCAGCCAGGGATTGTTGAAAGGTTCAGGAATATTTTCAAGCTGGCCATGGGCCCAGCTTTGAGCCAAACTGGCTTTGTGTCAAAACCTTGTGAGTAGTTTCTGAATGATGAAAAGCAATGGATTTCACTCCCTGTTCTTCAGATCAACCAAAATTGACTATGATTTTGACTGCAGGAAAAAAATATTCCCACGAGGAGTGGAAAGCTGAGAGATTTCTCAAGCAAAGCCAGTGAAATAAGGAGCTGCAGATCCCATGTCTGCTTCTCCTGCAGAGCTAAAATGAAGATCAACTCCAGTAGCTTCTGGGCAGGGACAAAGCAGTTTCTCTTGTTTTCCTTCTTGGCCTCTGGGTTTTACTTAAAATGTTTCTCTCTCTAAATGGAGAGTTTCTTGTCTTCCCAAAGATTAATTTGGTTCAGGTTAAGAGGAGCTTGCAGGAAGCTTTTGCAAGGGCTGGAGACTGGAGCAGTCCTGAAAGGCTGGTGAGCAGTTGCATGATGGTGAGGAGAGCCCCATGTCACCTACACACCATCTGGTCACAGATTCTGTTATTTATTTTTATACACCAACAGTGATTAAAATTCCCTGAAAAGATTTATTTCCAAAAATATTACACAGGCTACCAGGCATTCCCCAGGATAAATACATATGGTTTCCTTTAGAGAAATGGCAAAATGTAAAAATGGACTACACCTCCACAGTACAGGGGTCTTTAGAAGGGGAAAAAGGGCAGGAGCTCATTCAAATGATGATTCCTGTGTCAGGATCTGGGAGGTTATATGCAGCTTTGTGCACTGGTGGACATCTGCAGGGCAATTTCCAGACAGCAGTGGTAAATCCCTACATCCAGGTAGCTGAGGTTGAAAGACCTGTAAGCTGCTCATGTCAGGATGTTTTTTTTGCATTCAAACTGGCCACAACAGTTGGGACATCCCTGTCAATCCTGCTTCATGTCCAGCTGTTTCCCAAGACAGGTTACAGGTAGGGTCCAGCTACCTAAAGGAGACGTTGCCATTTCCACAGGAGATGACCTTAAAAAACTGGGGATGCTGTGAGACAGCAAATATGGCCTATGGGCCAGTTCCTTTCTGAAGTGGCCCCCGGTGCCTGGTTGAGATCCCACATGGTGCCACAGTGGCACAAATGTCTTGTGATTATGGAACTGAACGGCACCCATGTGGTGTGTACCAGTGAGGCAAGGTGGGAAGGAGGGACTAGAAGCTGCTTGGATGAGGCAGATAGGTTGAGGAGCAGCCTTTCCCTTCCAGGGAGTGCTGAGATACCAACCCTGAGAGCACTTCATGCTCTGATAGGGGTAGATGTAGCGCACAAGACCATGAGTAAACATGCCTTCTGCAGCTCCACGATGAGGACGGACTGTCTAGGCTCAGTGCTTTTAGTGAAGACATTTTAAAAACGTTTCTGATTCATGTGATTTGTAGAGGTTAAGTTTGAAAATGTGTGCACATATTCACTACACATAGACTGACCCACCACTTCCCCTGCCAGCAAGGGGCTGCAGTGAGATGCTCCTAGCATCAGCCTGTATTTACACTGATAATGCTTCACTTGTAAATCTCAATTAATTTTTTTCTCTTCAGTGACTGAAGAGGCTGAGTGGTTGGTGGCTTTACACCTCCAACATTAAAGAGGTTTTTGGTGGTTTTCAGGTGGCTTGAGAAGCTCTGTGGTTCACTTCGGTGGAGAGAAGTAGGTATGAACGTGAGCATCAGCACTGATTGAGTTTGGCACTGGCACTTTTAGGAGGAGTCAGAGCACAACCAAATACAGCAGGTTCCCCAAAGCAACCGGCTCAGCTGCTCTTTGTGGCCTTCCCACCCCTTTCCAAGTATTGCTTTAGCAAGAGCTCCCTCTCCCTAAACATCCATGGCAATGTACTACTCAAGGACATGCATTCTGTAAAGGCCAAGATCCAAATCTTGATTTTTCAAGTTGCTGTAGAGTCTTGATAGGTTGGGTTCACTGACCTAAGTGTACGCCACAGGGTAGCCTAAGCGGCTCTTTGGAAATATGTCCTCAACTGCCAAGCAATCTTGCTAAGATTTAACCAACTGAGGCCAGATATTATCTCGCTTTAGGAGAATAAATATTCATCCCAATTCTTTTACTGACATTTCAGTCCTTCCTGATTTAGAGAACTGAATTTATTTTTTCTCTGCTCCCTGGATTAGTCCCTCAAAACCTGTACATACTGGTGGGTATGAGGTGTTGGAAACTGTCTGGTGGAGGCTTTCCCCATCACCTCGGCTTTTGTAAGTTCAAACAGGTTTTGCAGAGAGGACAGAAACTCAGCAGATTACTTCTTGGATCCTTCTGTTCCTGTAGTTCTCATAAAGCTTGAGAAAGCGACCATTATGTCATAGCCCACAATCAGTCATCTAAAAAAATATTCCTGTTGAAATACCATCCTTCATTCCCATGTGGATAAAGTAGGAATGATGGCTCCTGTTTGGCTTCTGTAGCAAGTGCTATGCATCTGAGGTGAAAAGTGCGATTGGAGGTGCATAAAATCTCCCGGTTTAAATCTGTATAGCAATGTAATTCTCAACTCCATACAGATCCAAATGCATCTGTCTTTGTTCTGTTCCTCACGTGGGCATGAGTAGCTCCATTTCCACTTTGATTTCCGCACTGGTGCATTTTCTTCAGCCTTCAGGGCTGCAAATGGGTTGAAGAAGAGGTGAGACAGATGAAAAAGCGGAGCAGTGCCAGGGAGGGTGACTCACCTGCCTTATTTTAATCTTCATCACTCAGTAATGAAATGTTTTATTTATAGGTAAGGAATCGAGGAGGAGATATTGGGGAGGAGGAAAACAGCATGGTGGTTAGAGAATTTAGAAGTCCCAGTTGTGGCAAGCACTGGGTTTTGTGTGGGCTGTGCATCTCCCTTGGGCTGGGTGGTTCACTGTATTTCACTGGTGTAACGGTCCTTCTCTCTGCAACTCTGGAAATGACATTCAATGACATGTTTTGCACGTTATTTCTCCCCCTCAAACTGTAATGTGCAGCACATGCATACTCAGTGTAAGGTCTCAACTGCCTCTGGACTGTGACCCCAGCAACTGCCTGAAAGCTGCTCAATTCTCCTGGAAAAGCCTGAGCAGATCCCACAGGTCTGTTTATCATGTCTTCACAGGCTGTCACGCAAAAAGACACTGGCCTAACTGTGTGGTCTGTGTTGACCCACAATGCTCAGGGCTTGCATTTGGCTCTGTTTTAGACACTGAGACCTGATTTGGCCCCAAGACCTAATTATTTTGTGCACGTGCATTTTAGCTCAAAGTTTCTGAAATACCCAGGGAATTGTGCTGCAGGTCTGCATCATCAACAGGGAATGGAGATTTTTAAATGGGTGACTTCTTAGGAATTTGCCTCACTTTCCATCCTGAGTAGTTGGTACCACAAAAATAGGCCAAGTACACACTAAGCCTTTTTCATTTTTAATGTAGCATTTATGGCCTTATGTCTGTTTTTTCATGTTGTGTTCTTCTATTGCCAGATTAGAGCTGCTTACAAAATTCTGGGGGTTCTTATTTTTCTTTAGTTATTTGTTGGATTTTTTTTTTTTACAAGAAGTAAAGAAGGCCATAATCAATTAATGAAACTTTATTTGTAATTAGTTTTCTAATTTAGGGAAAGTAAATATATGTGCTGCCATAGACTTGGTATAATTTGGCACTCAGGAGCACACCCCATATGTAGTATTCATACTTTTTAAGACACTTTGGGTTTGTGGTCAGGCTAATCCTCTATGAACCCCCACACCATCAACAGTGAGGATAAATTCCTGGCACTCACCTCTGAGGCAAGACTCAAAATAGAGTGGACTTCAATCGCCTATTTCAGTCCTCATTATCACGGTATATACGATCCTAATTATATGGCACATAAGCACATTCTTAACTGCTTAAAAAAAATGAGGATGGTCTTAAGCATATGCTTAAAGGTGAGCATAAGTTTTGCTGAATCTAGGGGTAAATGAAGTAGGACATATATCATGGATAAATTGGCTTTATTACCCATTAGACTAGACTGCTTCAGGTCACTTGTGTGTAAAATGAAAACACCAGCACTCACCCATCTCATTACAGCACTGTGAAAACTAACATTTAAAGACATTGAAAACTTGGAATGAAGATCATTATAATGTTGTTGTTGTTTAATTTGATCTATAGTCTAGGTGAGACTAAAAATTGTTGGAAATGGCCACAGCCTCCATAAACCTGTCTCTTTTAAATATTAAGGTGCTGCAAGCATTTGCTTTATACTTTAAAACTCCTTTAGAATGGGTTTTTCCATCTTTATTTAAATAACAGCCGCTAAAAGAATACTTGAATATTTCTTTCACTGCTTTGATGAGACGTCTGCCCTTGATGCAGCCTGCAATTATCAAGAGATGTTGTATCAGAAAAGGAAACCAGTTCTTCAGAGATTATTTTGACACAGTTGCTGCTAACAGCTGCAGCATTCCCAACACCTCCTTCACGTAGCACTGACTCCCATCCTGGCTGCGGTGCTGCAGGAGGGGGTTTGCTTGGGTACTGGTGAGGACAGAGTGCGGGAGGACGCTCACTGAGGGATGTTTTCAGAAGGGTGACTCTGACTTGTGGAGCTGTATCAGCCGAGGCCTTACTGTGCCATTCAGGGATGAATTATGTCTTATTTTTTCAGCAGTGCTGAATTTATTAACTACAGCTGATTTATTGTTGGTAGCTTTAAAGACATGGAAGGGCTTGTTAACTGCAGCCAGTAAAAAGCAAATGTATGGGGCAGCCTTGTCAGGCTGGAAACCTTCCTGCTCCCAGCCCCTGGGGATCTGGTGTTTCTCCTGCCTCGGAGTTTTTTTCCCTGTGAAAATACCATTCTGTGTCTTGGCCACACATATGGGCAGCCCAAGGTGAGCCCCATGGCTGAGAAGGCAGGGTGCCAAGCTTCTGGCCACAGGGCCAGGTAGGAGCTCCTGGCTGCCAGGGCTGGCAGTTCTTTTTTCTCCCACGCAGAGCCCAGGGAGGCTGTCCCTCACCCCGTCAAAGCATCCTTCATATGCACGTTGCAAATCTCCAGATAGAGAAGTTATAGATCCAAGTGACATCTCCAGCCTTTCTGTGCCTCTGCTGCGTTTGTCACTGGCTGCACAAGAAGACAGCCTAAAAATCCTGATGTTGGGCAGCCTTTGCAGCACGTTGTGCAGAGAGAGGAGCTGCAGACAGCCCGAGCCTTTGGAATCCGTATTGGTTTTCTCTTGATGAGCCTGACCCCTAACACGCTGCTCCCAAAACAACTCAGGGGTGCCTGTAAAGGAATTGGTGCAGGTGCAGATTGTATTTATCGTTTGTAATCAGCAAGGGAGTTTTGCCATTTACAGGCCTAATCCTGCTTCCTAGCTTGGAAAGAGGATACAGGGAAGATGCCTGCACCCACCAGACAGCATTTTGCATACCAGGAAGGTGGAGAGTCCCTTGCCTCATATAGGTCCTGACATGCACGTAGTCAGCAGAGCAGCTCTACTTGGAAATACTTTTATTTCCCAAGCATGTTGATAGGTCAAAGAGTTCGGTCCTGAGCAGACTCCTTAGAAGTTGCTCTAAGTGCCACCTCTGAGCAGGTGATCCCTTGTATCCAGGTCAGCTGCATCTCCCTTCTTGCATGAGGAACAGCCACTAAGGCCATAGCTAGGGTGGGAGGTGAAAACCCATAGCAGGCAGATCAGGGGAGCACAGCATCTCATCCCCTCTGATCTACTTAGCAGCATCCCTTGTGCTCTGTGGGAGGGTGTGATGAGGTTTCATAGGTCCCATCTCTCCACTGACTACTTGATGTACAGAAGGGTCTGAATTCCAATAATTCTTAATTAGGTCTTTCCCTTGGTGTCCTTAATTTAGAGGCAAAAGGGATGCACTTGCTGCTCGCATGCGTAGGAAATGCTTTGCATTTCACGATACTTTCATTCCTGTTGACTTCAGCAATGACATGCAGTGCAACCCGCTCAAATAAAATGTGCACTTTAGCTGAGCCGGCGGTTTAACTGCTCTGTGTGCAGGTGTAGCTGTACGATTTGCACAGTAATCATATGTTATTTGCAGACTGGTTGTAGTGAAAAGAGAAATGCCTTTCCCCACCTCTGATAAAGGTTATAAATATGTGGATCCCAATTTTGCTCACCATCTCTAGTTAGTGCTCATATCTGTCATAGGATGCACCATGTTTACCA
Source organism: Piaya cayana (assembly GCA_013389865.1). Classification (NCBI taxonomy): domain Eukaryota; kingdom Metazoa; phylum Chordata; class Aves; order Cuculiformes; family Coccyzidae; genus Piaya; species Piaya cayana. The sequence continues at coordinate 15,289 of WAAB01014715.1, read as the reverse complement.
GTTGGTTTTTTTTTCACTGACCGAAGAGATGCTCTAAACCCCATTATTGCTGTGCACTAAACTTTCATTGAGACAGTTGCCTTTGAAATGGGGCTGACCTAAAACTGAGGCTGGTTCCTCTCTTTTGCAGCTTTTGCAGTTCTTTAAAAAAGAACCATAATGCAGCATTCGTATTGTTGCTGTTTTCTCTACTGCTCTAACAAAAGTATCCCTATGGCCGAACATAGATTTGGTTTCTCAGGACTTCCTGGTTATCCTGAAATCTGTGTCTATAATCTCTGATTCTCAGACTGTAATTAGTTGGTAGGAAATGTGTTGGGCACAAAGGCAAAGCTCCAATATGATGTCTGAGGGTCAAGAACAGTCACAGAGGAGTCAACCTCCTCTCAACACATTGTTTATGAAAGCAAACAGGGGTTTGGATCCTTTATGCAGTAGCTCTATTGATCACTTTCACTAATCTTAGACTCACAGAATGATAGAATGGTTTGAGTTGGAAGGGACCTTAAAGCCCATCCAATTCCAGCCCCTGCCATGCACAGGGGCACCTTCCACTGGATCAGATTGTTCCAAGCCTCATCCAACCTGCCCTTGAGCACCTCCAGTGATGGGGCAGCCACGACTTCTCTGGGCAACCTGGGCAAGTGCCTCACTACCCTCACTGGAAAAAAATTCTCCCTGTATCATCTAAATCACCCTTCTTTCAGCTTAAAACCATACCCCTCGTAATATGCCTCGGTCCCTGCTAAAGAGCCCCTCCCCAACTTTCCTGTAGGCCCCCTTTAACTACTAATCAGAGATCCTTATATCAAAACCACTGGTAATTGACACCTCGATTACAAGTAAGATAGACTTTAACATCGCTGGACAATTTGAAGTAAATCTTTAGCAGGTGATACCTAATTCTCTACTTTTAAAGTTTCATGCATGTTTAGTGTGAGCACATCACATGCAGGACTGAAAAGTCCAGCAAGCAAGTAATTGTTTGCATGCAGAGATGTGAAGTCACTGATTAGGAACTGGGTTACCTTTACCTGGGTGAAATAGGAACTCTGCCTTTGAAAATGCATAGCTGATTCTGCTCATGCCAAGGAAAATGACCACCTTTCATGATAATTAATTTTTTTTGAGAAATCGCCCATCAGACAAAAAAAATCCTTCCACAAGAGATACATTGATTAAATGAGTATTTTAAAAATGGTGAAATCTTAGAAAGTAGTATATATATTTTCAAATTATTCCAAATCAATTCATATGTTTCACCAGATTTGGCTGGCAGCAGTGTTTAGATATCTGCCTTGTCTACATTTGGTTTTATAGTAGGACATTTATTCCAAATACACATGAATTCCATGTTAAGCACTAATTCTGGCCTCTATTGTATTTTAGAATTGCCGTGCCTCGCATATTTTTTCTCTTTGTTTATTTCCCCCCACCTCATCCTAAAAAAAATGGAGATGACAGTGGATCATCTGAGAAGCTCTGACAGTAAAAGCCAGTTGCCATTTCAGGATTTTTTTTTTCTTCTTCTTCTTTCTGAGCCTTATGGTTCAGTTTCCATGTAGTAAAAGTTCAGGTCAGAGCTAAGGAAACAGACTTGGGGATTTATGCTGTGTAAAATATGTGAAATCCGCTCTCCCTTTGAAAGTGGTAAGCAGACCATGTATAATCTCTGGAATATTTGGTAGATCTGCTAGGCCACAAAGATTGCAGTTGTAATATTTTTCTGCCTACGTCTCTTTTTACATGGTTGTCCATCCCTAATCCCATCCATACCCTATTCAAAAGCAAGCTGAGGAGAGAGGACAGGACAAAGAGTGAAAAGAAAATATATCATTCCCAGTAGGATGTTTTAGAGTTTGGCCTTCTTTTTCCCCCCTTCTCTCTGCTGTTGTTTTTTAATGAATCGTTCTTTTAACCTACTTTAAATTGAGCGTCATGCTAAATGTTTTGCAGATGAATCATACCATGCAATGCACTTACGCATTTTTGCTGTATGAGTACTTTGTCAGCTTGTGTTTGATAACCTACCAGCTAACAGGGTTGTTTTTTGGTTCAGGTTTTTTTTTTTCCCTGGAATCTTGGGATACTAGTATCATCCTCCAAGTGAGAATAATGCAACCACTGTTAATGAATCAACCCGGGTCTGACTATGTTTCACCATTTTTTTCTGCCTCCTTGATTAGCATTATCCTCAGAGGTATAAATTAGAGACGAAAATATATAACCTGGGAAGATTTCCAGCTTCATCTTTGAAAATGTGAGCCCAATGCTTTGCTGAGGCTTCTTTGGAGGGATGCTAATAGCATTGCTGAAGATGTGCTCTGATTGCACCCGAAAGAGAAGGAAGGCACACAGAATTGCTTTGCTTCTCTTCCCTCTGTCATCAAGATAATTTATAATGCGATCTGCACAGGATGAATCTTGAACTGCTTCTATGCAGCTCTGTGAACTGGTCCCAGAAGTGCAGCTTTGGTCCCTGCCTCTTCTACTCCTTGTTCTCTTAGTCTGACATCTGCATAAAATATGTTCCATGTTTTCCCATCTCAGCCTACAGATAATTGCCAGCAGCTGTTAGCAGTGAGTAGGCACCGTCCCTCTGCTACATCAGCCAAAGCCTGAGCTTCAGCAATAAGAATTTCAGGAATTTCTTCTGACTGTTCCTTCAAGGTGTCATCACAGCTGGGTGGTAACTCCTGACGCCTCCCTCTCCTCCAAGGCAAGAAAAATGTGTTGCAGAATGTGCTGATTTGCAAAAAAATATTTCACAGGGAGGGTTTGATTTTTGAAGTTCCAGCTGTTATCTAAATGGGCAGAAAAGGGATTTTTCAGCATATCAGCAGCATCTGGGAAATGGAAATGTCTCATCCTCCAGCACTTTCTTAGGAATCAGTTTTCCCTTTTACCTGCCCTTAACACATTTGAGTCTTTGGTATTTACTGGAACTAGGAGTTTAGCAAGGCTGTAGCACTTGGAGCCTTGCCTTATAATGTCTGTGTGTTTCTATTTGCCTTCCCTTGGCCAGCTCTCTGCCTACATCACCTCTTGCTTTCCAGGGGTTGGTGAAAAGCACAGAACACAAGACTGAGCTGATGCTCCTCGGATTGTACTTTGGGCAGGCGTAAAGAAATAGGCACCGTTATTAGTGTTTTGATGATGGGACAACTGATGCACAGTGTAGTGAAGGGTCTTAAAAATACAACAGCTGCATTTCAATGAAGTTGGGGCTTGCTGAGGCCCAGGCAGTGCTAGGCCGATCCAAAGGAGTCTTAGCTTCATCACTGGTGACAGTTTGTGGGATCTCTCAGGCTGACATTCCAAAAAGTCATCCCCACCTCCTGAAAAATGTAAGGCAACTAGTTTTCCTTAGGTATGTGAAGGTAGAGGGTTGTTTCCTTTTCCACCTGTATTCACACCTAAATTCATTTTAAGGATCCTTAGTTATATTTTGCAAAGGCATTCACCCTTCCAGCTGAAAAACATACAGTGAATACCATGTGCTATTTGCCGTCTCTGCTGGCATTGCTGAATTTGCTGAAGGAATGTGTTTAAACATTTCCAAACATTTTTCCTGTGGAGCTTTCTCTTCCATAGAAAGGTTTTCTGTTTCCCCTTGATTTGAGATGAAAATAAATTTGAAAATAACGTGAAATTTTCCCACAGGACAGTATTTCCTTTGCAAAAGCTTGACTTCTATCTAATGTCAGGAAAAACACAAACAACCACAGTCAGTGTGCCTAATTTCAACCCTGCATTTGCGACTTATTCTTTGTCACTGCTGTCTGAAGAGCAGCAATATCAACACACTTCACTCTCAGCTTGAAAATACCCATTAAATCCAAGAGCTAATTCTCTAGCAAGTAGGATTTGTTGGCACCTATTTAATGCACCCACTACGAGTGTGACCTTTGTTCTCTGTCACTGCTGAAAATGGAGTAGCAGTGAAATTGCTGCTGAACTGTAGTCATAGAATCACAGAACCATAGAATGGTTTGGGTTGGGAGGGACCTTAGAGCCTATCCAGTTACAAGCCTCCTGCCATTGACAAGGACTCCTTCTGCTAGATCAGGCAGCTAAAAGCCTTCTCCAACCTGGTCTTGAGATCCTCCAGGGATGGAGCATCCACAACTTGTCTGGGAAAGCAGGTTCTTCTCTCTGTATGGCAGATGACTTTTTCAACACTGTGGTGAACAAGGCATGAAGTCATTGATGTTCCCCAACCTAACACCTGCCCAGGATCCACAGACTGAAAAAATTAGGTAGTGTTCCCTCCCTTACTCACTTAAAATGTGACTTGCCTATTGGTGCTGAGCAAGGGAAGGAAAGCCAGTCAAGACAGAAAATTGACTCTTTCTTCTTAGGATCTATACAAGAGAACTGCTTTTTTAAAAGCCCTCTTCTTCTCACTTTGTGTGAGCAGGAAGCGAAGTCTTTAAAAGCCATCAGGCTTCTTTTCCCAACCTTGCACTTGGAGTTGCACTGGCAACTGCTTCCCCAGCCTTGTTGTACTGTGTGTTTTAGTCAGCAGTTTAGAAAAGGAAAAAAAACCAACAAAAAAATATCCCAAACACCCCCCCCAAAAAACCAAAAACAAAAACCCAAAATGAGGCTGTTCCAGTAGTTTTCAGCCAGTTTCAGACCCATTTAATTGGATGGCAGTAGCTGCCGGAGCAGGTAATATACAAGGCTTCTCAAGAGTCCTCTGCTCCCACCTGCACCCATCTCGAGGTGCCCCAGGCTTTAGTGATCTATAGAAATGAAAAAGCTAGATGTGAGCAAAAAACCATGTCGCCTGCAATGTTGCTTACTCCTCTTTCTGGTCACAGCTGCTCTGCTGTGTCAGGTACAAACCAGTCTCCGAGAAGATGGGTTAGAGGAGCTGGTTTATGACCACATCTGAGAGGTTAAGGGTTGTTTGCTCTTGGTGCTTGGGGCAAACAGCCAGGAGAAATGAGTTACACCAAAAGTCAGTGTAGGCTAAGGGATGTAATTGTACAAGTTGTACAGGAGCATTCCGGCTGGGGAGGAGAGAAAGTCAGGATGGAGAGAAATGTGAATAGAAAGAAGAAATTCAAACTACTCTCAAGAGGAACCTGGTAAGTTGTGGAGGGCACTTAAACACCTTCCCTGAAGGTGTTTAAGGTGCAGGTGGACGAGGTGCTGAGGGGCATGGCTTAGTGTTTGATGGGAATGGTTGGACTCAATGATCCGATGGGTCTTTTCCAACCTGGTGATTCTGTGATTCTGTGAAGCTTGTAGTGGCAAGGGGTTAAGCTTAGAAACTCAGCAGGTGCCTTCCTCCCATGTTCATGAGAGCTGGAGACAGACTTTCCCAGCAAAACTATCTTCCTTGCCTTTGTTTAGTTGTAACTATTAACATAATTTCTCTTAAGAAAATCTATTAAATGCATTTAACTTTTTCAATTATTTCTTTTACTCACTGGGAGGACATAAAATCTCCTTTCTTTAAGGCACAGGCAATTTTTTTTCAATCTTTCACCATGCAAATGCTATCTGGAGGAATGATGTGATACGGCAGGATCTAGTGTGCTGGCCTTGCTCTCCAGACCCCTGGAAACTGGCTCATCATTCCCACCTCCTACATCCTGCACTGGGATGCTACAGGGTACACCATGAAAACTCAGAATTATCTTACTCATCTGAGTAAATGATCTAAATAAGCAGGAAGGGTTTCAGCAGAGACTGGGCATCTCAGTAGGAAAGGCCACAGACAAGTCCACCAGAGATGGATTGGGGTGTTGAGGGTCAGAAGCTAAATGCAAGGCTTCAGAGCTTGCACTGTTTGCTGTTGCTGGCCCTATTTTTTGAGCAGTCTAGAAGCTGGGGTTATTGATGGCAGCAGGAAACACAGTAATTTCTCTTCTTCCAATCTTAGTTTGATCTTCGTCCTGTTCAAACCAGCAGCTTCTTCTGTGCTGATATTTTTGTGTTTTAGTGGCTTTTGATGGTAATTACTTATATTTTTTAAAGGAAAATAGCTTTTTGTTTGTTTCACAGGAAAAGCCCTGCTTTCCTTGGAGAGGGAATTGACTCCTGCAGAGAAAGCTAAACCTGGCATACAGTGGCTTACATTGGATGAACAGAGCAATCCAGCACAAAATAGTAATAACAGAGTATTTTAATAAAAGCAGACTTGGCAGGAAGAAATTATAGAAGATGAAGTATGCAGCAATAGTTTGAGATTAACAGCATAGTGCCTACATCCAAGCAAGAAGGAAAGGGAGAAAGATACAGCAAGGACAGTCTTATTAATTTGATCAAATTAGCATTGCTAAGGACATTATGGTAAATGGAAAATGGGAAAAGTATGTCATTGATTTATAGATGCGGAATGTGAAGACTAATCCAGTTTTCTTCAGTAAGGTTTTCTGACTGTTTTCTGACTGGATTTCAGAGAACTGTAAAGCCCAGAACTAGATGGAAAATCTCTGGTTGTCCTGGAGAAGGTGAGGGGCAAAACAGCTATGGCACAGCGCGTGTTACCTAAAAAGGAGAGAGATTGTACTGAAAGGAAGATGCTTAGATAGGGCAGGACCTGCTGGCAGGGCAGCTACATCAGTCTCAAGGCCCCTCTTATTAAAAATCTTTGTAAAGTATTTGGAAACAAAATCCAGAGCAGACCATGGGAATATGCTGGGAAGCAGACTGAGAGGTAGCTGGAGCAATTTACTGGGGAGGCTGGCTGAGCTGGGCATTCACGAGCTACAGAAACACACCCTAACACCTTGTAGTGGTGAAAAGAGGTGTGTTTCTTGAGGTGTATCCTTGGGATCACCCTGCAATGCCATGGTTAGCTCTGCGCTGGTTCTGTGCAGTCACCATTGGCCTCTAACAAAATGGTTAAAGCAATAAGAATGACAAAACCCCACCAAAATGTTAAATACTTGACACTTGGGTTTTACTTTTTCCAAAACAAAAATACATATGCTTGGAAACAATGTTAATTCAACAACCAAAAAAAAGAAACAAAAAAGAAAAAAGAGTCCAGTTTTACTGAAATTGCTATTCCCAGCCAATTCTTTTAACTAAAATTTTCCATCTCCCTCAAAGAATGAGGAATTAATCAATGAAAGTAGTTTTGAGGAGTGTAGCGCCTCTTCCCAGCTGTGTTAATATCAGTGAGCAAACCAACTTGTGAACCAGACTGGGAAATGATTCCCTTTATATTTGGGCTGTATGGACTGTTTGTGAATATTTGAAATGTGAACTTAATTGTAGCCTCTTATCTGAGTCACATGAATGTTTTTGGAAGATCCTTGATTGGAGGAATAAGCAAACACATCTCATATGTACTTGATGGTGCCAATTTCAGTGCTTATGTTCTCTTGATGCTGACTGATAGATGTTCGTCACTGGCCTTAGGAAACATTTCTTCACGAAAATACCATTTTGCAAGCATTAACAGAAAATTATGTATGGATTTAGATAATATAAAATCATTCACATGTGTCATAGCCACTGACAAATGTTTATATCATCCCCTCAGATCAAAATTAAGGAAATAATGCTATGATTCACTTATGAGATACATTTAAGTGGCAGCAATGTATGTGTTTACCTGTGGACATCTTGTTAGGTGAAGTCAGAACCAGCATCAGGAAAGCCTGATTCAACTCCTTTCTGAGCTCTGCTGGAAGTTGGAGAATTATTTTGCATTTCTTACATGTTTATGTTTCTCCTGGGCATTTGCTTGTAACTCTCAGCTCAGAACAGAGTAGATGCTGCAGCTCAGGTATAGTGGCTCCAACAACATGTCTTCTGCTGGTCTCTGGGTCATATTAATGGGGTATTGCAAGGTCCCCAAAAGATCATCAGTGTGAGGAGACTGGCAGTGTTACCATTTGTGATACACTGCCTGTTGCAACAATTTTTCATAAATGTTTGTTTATTACATTTGGGAAAAAAGGACTTTTATCTTTCCTGAAGATCTCATTAGAGCATACAGCTACAACAGAATTCACAAAAGCCTTCTCTGTAGTACCTTTTCATTTGATTTAAACCTCTGTTTCATAAATATAAAATATGACACATGTGATCTTCCTTCTACTCAGCAGCAAAGCCTGCTGCTGATATGAAGTAGAGGCAGCGAGCTGCCTGGATTGAAAAATAATCTCAAGTTTTCATACTGTAAAGGTCAGCACAACTGCAACAGTCCAGGATACATGACCTGCTTGATCCCTAAGGTTGTAGATTTATTTTATATGATATAAGTGCAAGAGTTTATTTGTTTGCAATGTGACCCGATAGAGTCACACATACATACGTACATACATTCGTACATACATAGTGATTCCATGGATACAGTGGACCCATTTTCTATCCCAGCAGAGGTTTCATCAAACACTGATGTTTACTTCCCCATTCAAGTGAATTCAGTAGATTCATCTTTGTGGCATGGAGATTTCAAAATTTCCTTGGTCTAAGTGTTGGTTTGAATTATTAAGCTGTCCTTTCAAATGCCACTGCCAAGCCAGCCACAATCTGTTGAACCACAAATATAATAAAAAGCAAATTCTTTCCCAAAACACAATACTGTTAGTTGAATGGATTTCACTCACTGACCAAAGGAATGACAGATGAAGCAAGGAAAAATGGAAAGAAATAACAGGCTTGGAAAGCTGAAGCTAGACATGGATAAACATGAGGGGATTGTGACAGTCCTTTGAGCAGACAGATAACACACATTTGGGAAGGAAAAAAGGAGAATGTTTGGGAAAACATCTGGAAGGAGCAGGACCAGATGGTTATTTCTTTTTTGATCGGCCTAGTATTTTTCTCATAAAATATAGAGATCCACTTTTCATGTTTGTCAACATTTACGGATCTCAGTCTGTGCGTAAGGAGGAAAATAAGGTCTAAAGTAGAACTCTGTGCATGCTTAAAATAAATTTCTCATTCTGTGCTTTGCTGACTCAACCTAAATGGCCTGAGATTTTGAAGTAAAGGGAATGCTTATCTCCTCTTCCAGTTGCTGGTATCTGAACTTGCTACACCCCTATTACAGAAAGGATTTTATTTAGAGGTGCAGACTCCAGGCAGCCATGATCAGAAAATTTTAGCTTATATTTCTCACTACAGGAAAATCTTGCTGGGCTAGTAGCAGAGTGGCATTGACTGGGATCACCTTTCTTAACTTCTTGGTGGTGGTGGTGCAGTGAAAGCTCTGTTGTTGAGAGATTTGAGACCCTGTCTGGTATTGCTGAGTGGAGAGAAGCTCGAATTTAAAAAAGGGGACAAAGGAGAGGAAGAGCGTATGAAAAATGGCCTGTGCTGAATATTTTGTTATTAAAGATTTTCAACTGCAAACATACACTTCAACCACTGTGGTTAGTGGAGGAGAAAATCCATTTTTTAATAGCTCCCTAGTCTTTTGTAATATGGCCTTAGAGGTAACATCGTTTTCCACACAGATATGGGAACAGATCCATTTTGTATAACCTTGAACAGCTGTAATTAGCAATGCATGTATTTTCCACCAAACGTTTGGGTTTTCTTTCACAAATCAATGGTCTTAAATTGACATTTATCACACATGCTATTGCAGTGGTGTTGAACTGTGGGGATTTTTCATTTCATTGTGTGTAGGATTGAGAAGAACTTCCATCGAGTTTGAAAGTCAAATGCTGGGACTTGAGATGGACCGATAGTTAACATCGTTATCCCATGAGGCAAACCCACAGTTTCTGAGGAATTTGAGTTCTTCTGCCGTTTTTCACCTGAGGCATTTCTCTGAGGATTGCTGTATGATATCTTGAGGATGCTTCAATTGAGCACCACAAGGTGACGTTCCCATCCAGCTGGACATCACCTTTGCAACACAAGATGTTACTGCATTTCAGGCCCCCCCAGGTGCCACACCTTCTGCTGAGAGACTCAAATTTCAGAGAGCTGGAGAGATGATGTGGCACACGCATCACACCCATGAGGGCTCTGCTGTCCCATTCCAGACCTGAGTCACCCTCCACATTACACACCTGGTCATACCCTGTGGCATGTCCCTGGTGCCATGTGGATCTCTAAGAGAAGGCAAAAAAAAATCTGTATTGTGGGATGCTGAAAGCAAACCACTTCCTATACAGGGAGTGAATAATACTAGGTTTTTTAAGAGTCTTTCTTGGGATATTATTTGACTTTATTATTTAAAATTCATCAGAATTTTGCTAGTGTAGTCTGAAAAACGCATTTATTCAAGCAAACGTACATGTGTACATTGCAAACACGTGGTCTGATTGCTTTTTCAGAATGGTTCTGGTGTTCTGGTGGTCAGTGAGTTGAGCTGGAGTGAGAACTGTGAGCGGTATCAACAAGAGCAAAACCAATGAGTCAAGAGAAGAGATTATTCCCTCTATGCAGCCTAGGGAAGTTATGACTGCCCCATCCCTGGACGTGTTCGAGGTCAGGTTGGATGGACCTTTGAGCAGCTTGATCCAGTGGGAGGTGTCCCTGCCCATGGCAGGGGGGTTGGAACTGGGTGATCTTTAAGGTCCCTTCAAACCCAACCCATTCTATGATTCCTGACTCTTTCTGTCAGTTTTCCCATTATAACTATAAAGGTAATTAGAACTATTTTAAAAGTGTCCTAGAGGCACTTCTGCACCAACAAAGGGCTTGAGTTGTTTCTCCAGCCCAGCTGGGTGCCTTGTTACTGTGCTGTATAAGACCCTTCTCTCTTTCTGTTTCAGAGACTGAAATAATGAATTAAAATTACATTTATTCTGCAGGCTAGCCTGAGACAAGGAATTTTCAGTTTCCTTAGGAAAACAACAAAATAAAAAGTTGCTTTTATTAAATCACAGGTGTTCAATTCTTTAGCTGCCAATTCCTTTCGCTTCAGTTTGGAAACTCTTTACTATTTTTATGAAAAGTCAGCTTTGGCAAAAGACACTGATTGAACAGAAACTAATCGCCGTGCAGTTTGCCACAACCACTGTGCAGAAAGTGCAAGCCCTTTCAAAAAAATCTTTTTTCTTAGCTGAGATTATCAGCTGAATTTGGTGGAAACTTCCAAACGCTGAGGACAATCAAGTCTCAGATTTTCACCAAATAAGCTGCTAAGCCCCAGAATCTCACCCATCTTCGGTTCTGGCAGTGCAGCAGGGAGATCCAAAATCCCATATTTGTGCTACAAACTCCATTTTTTTAGCAGGGAAAAGCAGAGATTTACACTGTTAAAGCTGCCACTGGTTTAATGAAGGAATAAGTTGGTGTGGAGTGTTTTTGCTTGTTTTATAGAAGTGGAAGACTGGACTGAAGCTAAGAAGAAAGGTGAAGGTGCAGTGATGAGTTTTCTGTGAGGCAAGTCAACCAGGAAACTGAAACAGGGGCAGCCACCTATTGTCCCAAGTGCTAACATGTTCAAAACTGTGCACCTGTCTTTTCTCTGGTATTCCTCTCTCTTTTCCCTATCCTCAGTTGAATAATGGTTACCTCTCAGAGCTGGCACTCTTTGCCAGCAGCGTTTTGTGCAGATGGGTGATGATAATAGAGTAAGGGCAAGGTAGTGAGAAAAGTGCTGTTGTTTGCTCATGTGATGTGTTATCAGCTCATGGGTGGAAAACTCGATTAACACTTGAGAAGTCTTGATTTCACCAGAGGAAAAGGTGTTTGGCTGTGAATCTACCCTCTCTCAGTGTTACTCCAGGCAAAGGGCAAAGGTAGGAGAGCAAGTCTTTGGGGCTGCCACATTTCTCCTGCTGTGGGTTGGCTTGTTTGTTTTCTGGTTTAATTTCCATGAGCAGTGTGCGCTTCTCCTGCTGTTCTGATCACCATGGGCTCATTACAAAATTTTGCAGGCAGGAAAGGAAGAGAAGGCATTATTATCAATCTCGGCTAGTGGCTGCTTGTGTTACAGGAGCTTAAAAGGTCATGTTGGACCCTGAAGGTGCTGTGTGCGAGATGACGTGATGCAGATTGTCCTTTCATAATGAAATACTGACTTTGCCTTCCTCAGGCCTTGATTAGCTCAGGAGAAACTCCCTCTGGCAAATGCTGTGCTGTGAGGACAAGGTGCAGAGTGTGATGTGGATTGGGTATTCCCAGGGACCCCAGCCTCAGCAGAAATGCATCAGCGGAGATGTGAGTATTGCAGATGATGTGGAGATGTAGCCAGGATCTCCAGATAGAGACAGAATGAGAAAGTGGTAGAAGAGATGTTATTGAGATGCAGGGGCTGCATCAGGGCAGTAGCAAGCGGTGCACTATGGATGATCCGTGTATCCGTCCATCCAGGGGAGCACCACACTCCATGGAAGTCCTGTCTTGGCCTTGAGGGCTGAGCTTCTGCAGTGCCTTGCATGTTCGGACAAAATGAGCTTCAGTTTCAGGAGAACTGAGTAGCTGATCAGTGCTGTTGTGGTGCTGCAACATGTTCTTGGGTAATGCAGATGTGCCCAAGGACAAACAAGATGTTTTCCACCATCCATATTGCAAAGGATTAATTGGTTTGAGAAGACAGCCAGCATCCAGCTTGTGGTGGTAACCGGTCTGCAGAAGGTTTGAGAAATAAGAGGACACTCATCAGGAGGTCCTGGTATGGAGAATTGCATGGAGATTGTAGGCAAGGGGGAGGATAGGAATGACACAGGAAGGTTTGTAGGACAGAGGGATGAGGGAATGCCAGAAACCTCTGCTGTGCTTTGCTGTTGGTTTATAGAAACTATGAGATGTGCAGCCTTGCTACATTCTTGAGTGCAGTTTTCCAGAAGTCAAGCTGTGCTCCTGAGCCTTAATTTCCTAAGTAACCTAATACAGTCTGCCCCAAACATAATCTGCTGCACCATTTGTCTGCACAAAACAAAGTACTTTCTAATGGCAGAAACTCCAGCGACCCGTAATTGGGTGGAGTGGAAGAAAACACGTATTTGAATCCTGAACAAATTGTGAAGCCTATTGTTAAGTCCTAAATGTGTTTTGAAAGGAGGTTTAAATAAAGCAGAAATATTTACCACAGATATTTACTGCCTCTTTTTGCACAAGACTGCATCTTTCTTGTTTCCTTTAAAAATCACAGCCGGAATTGCTCCAGTAAGACCAGCGACATCCATAACATCTCTGCCAACCCTGCACGGGCCATACCTTGCTGTGAGTATGAAGGGTGACATACAGGATGGAAGACCCAGACTCTTGGTCACTGTGAGCCAGCAGAGCTCCACTGAGGTTGCTTCTCTGGCTTTTTTTGAGTTCAGATGGGCCTTGGATTTGTAAAAGCCTATTCCAAAAGCCTTCTCTGTCCCTAGCCTCTCCTGGGGAAGGGTAGATATAATCCCTCACAGTCTGCACACTGATGAATTTTGCCCAGTACATTCCCATCTCAGTTTTTCCTAGAAGATATTTAGCAATTGCTCAGAAGGCTTTTGGTTCCCCCTTTCTGCTTTTTTTTTTGATCGCAGGTATGGAAAACTGCATACACAATATGCTAAATACTTCTATTAATTTCACACTGTTTATGAGCTACTCTGTCTCCCAACCTGTCACAGCAGCAGATTAAGCTGGCGTTGACCTTTCTCTAATCTGCAAATTGAGAAATTTGTTGCCTATATCCCTTAGTTATGAAACTGGGATTATTCCAGCAAGGGTAAAATCTGAAGGCCATCAACTGCTCTGGCCGAGCTCTCCTCCAGCTGGGAGCAGAAATACTCATCCCCCTACTGTAAAATTAGCTGGGTTCATTGTGGGAGAGTGTTCACCATCTCTTTTAAATGCAATGCTTAAAGCCAGGATGTTCTTTGTTTATTTTCTGAGAAGGCAAATAAAGCCCCTGGCACTATGCTTTCTTACTGGAGGAGTTAATATGTGGTTTTGTATCCAGGCCATTTCCAAGGAGATGTGATGTTTGCAGGTCACTCCTAGCATCTCAACTTGTCCTACTTACAAGCAACCTTGCAATTGTGCTTCTGTTGCAGACTGTCACTTCATCAAGCTCCCCTTCTCTCCTGAACATCAGCTGGATATCCCTTCATATGATCCTGTAACTCCCCACATAGGAAAGGAATCACAGGGACCTTGTCAGTGCCTTCCTGCTGGATGGCAAAGCCCCAGTGTCAGACAGCCCTTTTCTCCACCAGCCCGTCACAAACGGCCCCTTCTGACACCATGACAATGTGTCTGAGATGTCTCCCTCTTCTCCCTTTTCCATCTGTCTCTTGGGGAAAAGCACAAAGAGCATCATTATCTGTTGTGACAGGCAGGGTTATGCATAGGAGAGCTCCTCCTGGAAAGCAGATGGGACAAACTAAGAGGGGCCTGGAAGATGTGCTAAACCAATCTGGACCAACCAATGCATCAGGCAGGTGATAGGGAGGACACGTGTGCAGGAAATTAAAAAGTAGGTACCATCCATAAGCATGATAGGTGGCCTACATGAAAGCTAGGGAGGAGCTCTTTTATCTGGGAGTGCAGGGGTAGGATGAGGAGTATGGTTCTAAACTGAAAGAAGGGAGATTTAGATCAGATATTAAGAAGAAGGTTTTTACTGTGAGGGTGGTGAGGCACTGGCATAAGTTGTCCAGAGAAGTTGTGGATGTCCAGTCCCTGGAGTTGTTCAAGGCCAAGTTGGATGAAGCTTCAAGTAACTTGATCCAGTTGAAGGTGTCCCTGCCTATTGCAGGAGGTGGAACTGGATGAGCTTTAAAGTCCCTTCCAACCCAAACCATTCTACCACTCTATGATTTTTGGCTGTTATGAACTACTAAAGGAGGAGGTCTAGGAACTCAGGGATATTATTGTAGACTTCACAATTGCTACTGTCTCTACTGAATGATGAAAGAACCCAGATCATCCTGTGCAATGCTACTTCCCTTACAGGAGAGGCTTCAGCTGAATACAAGTGCTATAGAGTAGGGTGTCAGGATTTCTCTGCCACTGTGGACACAGTTTGTATGGCTTCTCTGGCCCATCTGGCCAGGCAACTGGTGCTCAAGAAATATTAAATGGATAAACTATGGAAAACAAATGGCCCTTGAGGCCTGCAAGCAAGTTTAAGAAATATGTCTGCTGCTTTCTTTGATCTGTTCAAAAGGGCAACTGGTTGTAGAAATCCCTTAGCCTTCTGGTTTATGCCTCTCTTTATATATAGCCAGGCACCTTAAGGCAGGCAGGGAAATCCTGCTGGCATGGTGCTATTTTTGCAGTCCTCTGGCTTTGAAGCATTTGCTTTGCAGTTCACCTTTTGAAGAATAAAAATACTGATGAGCCTGAGATAAAGCTGGCCCTTGGCCATCTCCAAGAGCCATGCTTGGTCTTGATCATGAAAGATATCATAGAATCATAG